>QVTF01008905.1:32500-82500 GCA_003573665.1 Oxygymnocypris stewartii | reverse complement strand
ATATATATTTTATCCCAAATTGAGCGATATATTTTTTTATACAATATATGTTATAAATTATTATTATTATGCCTAAAGGTGAAAATTTTAAAATATTGTTATATAGTGTAATTTATTATATTATATAGACAAATATAGAAATTGTTCTTGTTATAAGCATAAACAATCCATTCATCTTCATAAATGTTGTATGTGATTTTGATTGAATAATATTTGGACATTGGTTCTGTAAATGTTCTTTCTCATAAGCATGCTAACAGGAATAAACATGCTATAAATCTGACTGCAGTGTCAGTGAGTGCGTGTGATGATGTGAGTGATTTGTGCAGGTGTGTCGCCCTCCTCCACAGTCACCGATCACACCCTCATGTGAACTTCATTAGGGTTGTGTAACCAATGACACAAGAGTCTGAGATGGAAAGCACGTGAGAAAGACATCTTCTAAAGATCCCGTCCATTCAGATGCAGTCCAGGGACGATGAAGAGGTTTGCATGTATACATGATGTCAAACTCAAGAAATGCTGCATTTGCTGTAATCACACTCAGATGTTAAGCACTATTCGGATGTGTTCATCATATATGAGTGTCTGGATCCAGCAGCATCTGATCTGAGCGGTAATGAAATCAGATTATCATACAGGAGGTGCTAAACGCTGATAAACTATATATATATATATATGTTACAGAATATATGTGTGTGGACTGGGTATATGCTTTCCTGTAGCTCAACTGGTAGAGCATGGCGCTAGCAACGCCAAGATCATGGGTTCGATTCCCAGGGAAAGCAAGACCTGATAAAATGTAGAAACTGTAACTTGAATGCAATGCAATGTAAGTCGCTTTGGATAAAAGCGTCTGCTAAATGCATAAATGTAAATGTATATTTATTATGTATATATAAATACAAACACATGCATCAATATATTTAAGAAAATATGTTATGCTATATATTAAACATATTTATAAATAAGATGAATTATATGAATATACATGTAAATATATACATGCATGTTTGTGTATTTATATATACATAATAAATAGACATACGTACACAAATATTATGTAAACAAACTTTTATTTTGGATGCAATTAATCATGATTAATCGTTTGAAAGCACTAATATATATATCATATAGAAATTATTTTTTTAATTAATTATTTTGAGGTAATTATAATTAATTTAGAATGTCTTACCTCAAATATCCAAACACAAAAACTTAAAAAACTCAAAAACTGACACTGAAATAAATCTGCATTTATTATCATAAATAATAATAATAATAATAATAAATTAAGACATGAAAGTTTTACTCGAAAATCTTATTTCACTCACTCTTTAATATTTAAAATGTTATGAACATTTAGATAGATACTATAGACAGATCTTGTTTTTCATTTTTCTTGTTTTAAGCATAAAAAACACTTTATTTTGATCTCTTTTCTTCAGAAATCAAGACTTGATATCTTATGCCATTTTGCATCTCCGGTATAATTTTAGATATTCAAATTGCAAAAACAAAACAAACGTTTTGAGGAAGAACATCACTTTTTGCATTGATGAATATTTCCTGCAAAACTCTTTACCTACAAACTTCATCTACGTCTAACATTTACATGAGATTTCTGTCTGCAATCACACTTTAAAGCACACGCAAGCACATATAATGTCATTAACTATTGTTAACGACCCTCATGTTTGGCCTGGCTTGTAAACGTTATATGTTACATGTACTTTATGGATATTTGAATTGTAGTTTTTGGAAAGTGACACTAGAAGCATTTTACTTCCCAGACTAGGATTGATCCCAAGGTTTTTATCAGAGGCGTGTGATTATATATATTTGATATATTCAGTGTTATGTCTGAACCTTTGTAATGTTCACCTGAGGAAATCCCCCAGATTACTGATCAGAGAAATAAAACGTTCCTGCGAGTACAGACAAACACACACCTGGCCAAAAAGCACAAACATGTTCGCTTGATATTTTTTAAACCTGAGCATTTAGGAGTTGCACAATTTATAGTCGGATGTATTTTGAGTATTTTGGGCTTTGGGGTTAATTTTATTGGTATTATGTTTTATTTTTATAACATTTAAAATCAAAACAAGTGTAATGGACTCATTTAAAATAAAAACACATTCAAAACAAGCACAGTATTGGATCAAAAACAGATGTAAACACTTTACTGAAACATGACTTGAGCACCACATTCACAAAATAACTTTCACCTTCCTCACACATGCTTTTCTTTTCCATGGTGTTATAGGTATTCGTACGTCTGGCGGATATTAAAGCAAACACAACACGGCGTGTTTCTCCAGGTCAGTCATTGGGCTTTGATGCTGTGTTGGTTTAGTTTGGATGCAGGACAGGTGCTGCGCTTTCATTTAGTTGACCGTGACATGCTCAACACGCCACACAAACATCGTTCAGTCTGTCGGAGTTTGTTTATTAATAGAGCATGAATATTCTCAGAGGAAGCTGTTTGCTAAGAGTCTGGAAATGAATGACGTAAGTTTCTCGTTGTTGGTCTTCTTGAGGTAATAAAGAACTTCCATCCAGTAGGAAAATGGATCGGTTAACTTTCTTTTCTCCAATACTACACCAAATTCCCCGCTGGTTGGAAATGCTCTGTCTACAACATTGTGTAGATGAGACACGAACATTGTGTATGTGTTCTGGTTGTACTGTATTTACCAGTCATCTAAGAGAGCGTTCAGAACTGGCTGCTGGTTAAAACAGGCCTGTTTTTTTGTTCTGAACACAAATATCATCATTCAGGACACGACAACCAGCCAGTCGGTTTTACACGACGCCTACAGACACTATTGAGTGAGAAAGTCCTCTATTGGAAAAGCAAAATGATGCCCAATGTGTCCGTATCAAAAAGTACTTTACTGGCACCAGTTCTGGGGAAATACATTTTAAAAGTAATGCATTGCTATATTGCTTTACTCATTGTGTAACTTAGTTACTTACACTGAAACAACAAAACAACAACAAAAAGGCTTATCTTACTTAGTTTTTGTCTTGTTTCTGGTCAACATATATACAAACAAATATTAAATTAAGATGCACTTACTAGATAAGAAAAATGACATAAAATAATTAGTCTTGTTTCCAGGAGAAATAAACTAAATGAAGTGCATTTTGCTTAAAACATGTACAATTATCTGCCAGTGTGGTAAGGAAAATACTCTTGTTTTAAGAATATCTTTACTTAATTTTATTTATGTTAAGCACAATGCACTTCATTTAGTTTCTTTCCAGTCAGGATCTGTTGGTCAACCACGTAAACCAGCTTAGACCAGCTAAAAACATAATCCAAAACATAGCTGTAACCTTAAACTGGTTTTAGCTGGATATTTTAGTAAGTACAAGCTGGTTTCCGATGGATCAAGATGGTCTACCTGCCCAGCCATGTCCTCACCAGCTTGAATCCCGCTTGAAAACATGGCTTTTCCCCTAAACTGGTCTTGATGGACTTTTGAGCTGGCCCAAGATGGTTTAGAAGGTTGATAAGTGTATTACCAGCTGATGTGTGTGTGGCTGGATTGATATACAATTTTGAACCATCAGAAACCAGCTACCATATTTCAAAAACCAGCTTGACCACCTTTAGATGGGTTGACTTGATATTTCCAGTCAGGATCTGTTGGTCAACCACCTAAACCAGCTTAGACCAGCTAAAAACAATCTAAAACATGGCTGTTCTCTTAAGCTGGATTTAGCTGGATATTTAAGTTAGAACAAGATGGTTCAAGACGGTCTACCTGCCAAACCACGTAACCACCAACCGGTAGTCCCCTTTGTTAACCATCTAAACCAGCTTGAAAACACTTTTACCTTAGACTTGTTTTTGGTGGACTTTTAAAGATAGCCCAAGCTGGTTAACAAGAGGGACTACTAGCTGGTAGACCATCTTGAACCATCAGAAACCAGCTACCATATTCCAAAAACTAGCTTGACCACCTTTAGATGGGTTGATTTGATCTTTCCAGCCAGGATCTGTTGCTCAACCACCTAAACCAGCTTAGACCTGCTAGAAATCAGCTATTACCTTAAACTGGTCTTGGTCGAGTTTTTAAGATGGACCAAGCTGGTTAAGAAGGTTGACAAGAGGGTCTACCAGCTCATGTGGGTATGGCTGGACTGGTAGACCACCTTGAACCATCAGAAACCAGCTACCATATTCCAAAAACCAGCTTGACCACCTTTAGATGGGTTGATTGGATCTTTCCAGCCAGGATCTGTTGCTCAACCACCTAAACCAGCTTAGACCAGCTAGAAAACATACATAATACCTTAAACTGGTTTCAACTGGATTTTCCAGTAGGTTCTTACTCCATATTATAAATCAAATTCTAATAGTCCTCCAACAAAATATGGTGACCCATCAATATATACTTTACGTTCAGAAGATCTGCTCACTAGAACATAAAGAAACTCTTGTGTTTCCACCAGTTTCTTGTGTTAATGGCAGTAAAAGTGTTATATAGAGGGATCAGGAAGAGCAATTAGTGTTTTACAGTCAGGAACAGCGTTTCCACTCGAGATACTCCTGCATCACAGTGAGACGAGGGACTCTACGGGATCTTTTCCACAGTAAAACCACTGCTTCAGGACTTTAGGGGTGAAACCTGCAAACGCTCACAGGAAAAGAACTCTTATTCTTTAATGGAGCCTGTAAATAATTATAACTCTGCTGTTTATGAGCTGCACGATTATGCTCAGTACTGCATGCTAATCTTTTCCACTAGATGAGAGATGGGCAGCACAACATAAGTCATATCAGCATAACCTGAACTGCTCTGAGATCTGAAATACTTGGTTATAAATGACGAGAAACCACATCCAATATCAACACAGACACCGAGTGAAATACTGAGTTTTCCTGAGAATTCATGAAGCTTTTAACATGAGCTAATACAGTGCAGTTTGATTGTGTGTAATCAAAGTACAGTTTCAATGTGTTTTTTAAAAAATAGATTAATCAAGGATACATTAGAACCGATTAAAAGTGAGAGTATTAACTTTTATAATGTTACAAAATATTTCAAGAAAATGCTGGTCTTTTGAACTTTCAGCATATTGGAATAATTTCTGAAGATCATGTGACACTGAAGACTGCAGTAATGATGCTTGAAATTCAGATTTGATCACAGAAATAAATTATATTTTACTATATGTTCACATAGAAAACAGCTATCTTAAATCACTAAATTATTTCACAGTTTTTACAGTATTTTTAATTAAATAATTACAGCCTTGGTGAGCAGAAGATACTTATTTCAAAAACATTTAAAAAAAAGAAACGTTCCAACCCCAAACTTTTGAACTGTAGAGTACATATTGTTTTTGGTCTTTTTTCTGTTAATTTATATAGGATTCATTTCAAATAAAATATTTCTTACAAAGTACGCAGTATTTATGTTCCCATAATTTCTCTGAGCGAGACACACAAGAGCCTTGTCAAGTTCATCTTCACACACGTCTGCTGATTCAGTGGTTTCTTGCACAGTATATTTTTAAGACCATGACGCTGAACTCTACATATAAACACGTCCTCTGTACATGCTTCCAGGTTTATGATTTTATTTTCTCTAGATATAAATGATTTAAAGGGAGTACAAACCAGGTGACAGATAATATCAGTTTAGTCTTCTAAACACTGCAAAAAAATCAAATTCCAAACGAGTATTTTTTGAGTATTTGACATTTTCTGGAAAAAAAGTCAGATAAATTCTGCAAGCAACACTGAATATATATTTTATGTATTTTGTTTATTTCTGAATGTTTTGTCTCAAAATATAATAAACGTATAACTATTGTAACAACATTTTCAGAAAAAGGTACACATCTGTCATCTATCCCTTTCAAAAGCTACTAATATGTACACGTGAGGTACTAGTATGTACTTTTTAAGGTACAAATAGGTAACATTTAGGGGTTAATAAGGTACAAAGCGAGGGGTGAGGACCAGAAGGGTGTAAGTGACATTTCTCCAACTTTACAGGAGAGCCAAAACAAAAATGTTACCATAATTTGATCTGACTTAGTGTACTGATTTTAATTGTTTATAATACAGATTTGTATATTCATGGATGACAGTACTTTAGCCAGTAGAAAGAGCTCATTAAGAGCTTTCATTTGATGTATATATGACGAACACCTGAGAAGAGATGATGCCAACCCCCTCAGAGGACCTCAGAGGAAGCCAACCATCAGCGGTTATACTGAATTAACCAAATTAAGTGAATTATATTGAGTTTCTACAATATACATCTATTTTAGAAACTTAATTTCCTGTGAAGTTGCTTTGCAAAGATTGTATGGTAAAAACGCTATTCAAATAATCTTGAATTGAATTGAATATCTCCCTTTCACCACTAGTTCTCACCCCTCGAAAGATTGTCCTTTTAGCTTGTGTACCTTAGGTCAACACCCAGTTCTGAGAGCGTACTGAGATGTGTTTTATATTGATGTTTATGTACAGGATAGGATATGATCAATTCAGATCTGTAAGCGGTGTTTCTGCATGTTGTCTGTGTTTTGCTGACCTGACGAAGGTTCAGTTGTGCCCTTCTGAGTGTGTAGGGAGCAGGATAAGGGTCACAGCTGTGCTGTAAGTTGGTTTGGCAGAGCTCTTCCTCTTCTGGGTGGTACACGGATGAAGTCATGTGGAGGTAAGAGAGGTGGAATAATACTGGAGCAGATCCGTGCAGACAGTAGGCTATATGAGCCGTTCCAGAAGACATTTCACTCCAGACAATATTTCAGAGCATTTCTCAACATACGCAGACCGTGTGAAAGATGATTATTTCAACATCCATCTGCTCGTGGAACACTTGTTTGCATTCTACTTATAATTTAGAGGTTGCTTCATAGCATAATATGCGACTGGATTGTGAAAACGCTCTTGCTGTTGCATTTTTGCCATTTTATCTCAGTTTATCAAAGCGTTTGATGCTCTTGTGTGTGTCTGCGACAGAAGATGTGCTCCAGATACCCTGACCTGTTCACACACACGCACGCACGCGCACAGACAGACAGACAGACAGACAGACAGACAGACAGACAGACAGACAGAGAGACAGAGAGACAGACAGACAGACAGACAGACAGACACACACACACACACACACACACGTTGGTTTTTATGGTTTACGGGGACTCTCCATAGGCGTAATGGTTTTTATACTGTACAAGCTGTATGTGCTATTGCCCTACACCTACCCTACACCTAAACTTAGCCCTCACAGGAGACGGTGCATTTCTACTTTCCCTCAAAAAAACTCACTCTGTATGATTTATAAGCGTTTTAAATTATGGGGACACTGAAAATGTCCTCATAAATCACCTTCTCCTTGTAATACCTATGTTATACCTATGTCATTATACAAATTTGTGTCCTCATAAACCACATAAACATGCACACACACACACACACACACACACACACACACACACACACACACACACACACACACACACACACACACACACACACATACACACACGTACAAATGCCAATGTGTACTATAAAATATATATAATATATATATATAAATGGGTTTGCATAAAGCTGAACACATACAGTATTTTTATCTTTGTGAAAAAATAGTGAACACTTCTCCTTTGCCTGAGATAATCATCCACCTCACAGGTGTGTCATATCAAGATGCTGATTAGACAGCATGATTATTACACAGGTGTGCCCCTGGCTGGACCACTCTAAAATGTACAGTTTTACTGTATGGGGGGGGGGGGGGGGGGGGGGGGGGTTCGGGGGGGTCAGTATCTGGCGTGACCACCATTTGTCTCACGCAGTGCAACACATCTCCTTCACATAGAGTTGATCAGGTTGTTGATTGTGGTCTGTGTAATGTTGGTCCACTCCTCTTCAATGGCTGTGTGAAGGTGCTGGATATTGGCAGGAACTGGAACATGCTGTCGTATACGCCGATCCAGAGCATCCCAAACATGCTCAATGGGTGACGTGTCCGGTGAGTATGCTGGTCGTGCAAGAACTGGGATGTTTTCAGCTTCCAGGAATTGTGTACAGATGCTTGCAACATGGGGCCGTGCATTATCATGCTGCAACATGAGGTGATGGTCGTGGATGAACGGCACAACAATGGCCCTCAGGATCTCGTGACGGTATCTCTGTGCATTCAAAATGCCATCAATGTCCATAACATACGCCTGCCCATACCATAACCCCACCGCCACCATGAGCCACTCGATCCACAACGTTGACATCAGCAAACCGCTCACCCACACGACGCCATACACGCTGTCTGCCATCTGCCCTGTACAGTGAAAACCAGGATTCATCCGTGAAGAGAACACATCTCCAAAGTGCCAGATGCCATCGAATGTGAGCATTTGCACACTCAAGACGGTTACGACGACAAACTGCAGTCAGATCGAGACACCGATGAGGACGACGAGCATGCAGATGAACTTCCCTGAGACGGTTTCTGACAGTTTGTGCAGAAATTATTTGGTTATGTAAACCGATTGTTGCAGCAGCTGTCCGGTGGCTGGTCTCAGACGATCTTGGAGGTGAAGATGCTGGATGTGGAGGTCCTGGGCTGGTGTGGTTACACGTGGTCTGCGGTTGGATGTACTGCCAAATTCTCTGAAACGCCTTTGGAGACGGCTTATGGTAGAGAAATGAACATTCAATTCACGGGCAACAGCTCTGGTGGACATTCCTGCTGTCAGCATGACAATTACACGCTCCCTCAAAACTTGTGGCATCTGTGGCATTGTGCTGTGTGATAAAACTGCACATTTTAGAGTGGCCTTTTATTGTGGTCAGCCTAAGACACACCTGTGTAATAATCATGCTGTCTAATCAGCATCTTGATATGCCACACCTGTGAGGTGGATGATTATCTCGTTCACTAACACAGATTTACACAGATTTGTGAACAATATTTGAGAGAAATAGGCCTTTTGTGTTCATAGAAAAAGTCTTAGATCTTTGAGTTCAGCTCATGAAAAATGGGGGCAAAAACAAAAGTGTTGCGTTTGTAATTTTGTTCAGTGTATATAGACAGGGCTCAGATGTGGAAACTCATCTCAATATGAGCTCACACGCTCCTCATCAAATGATCCGAGCTGCTCCACACTCCTTTTACTTACTGGATGAACTAGTGACTCATTAGTGTAGATAGAAACCAACATCTGAGGTGTTCATACCTCGATGAAAAACAACTGAGAACTCCATAAGAGCAGAAGTCTTGACGTATGAGCGTGCTGTAGTTCTGTTGTATGGATGTGCATGAATGTGCATCAGTGCATGTTCTGTACTGTAAGTACTGTATGCTGTAGTTCTGTTGTATGGATGTGCATGAATGTGCATCAGTGCGTGTTCTGTACTGTATGCTGTAGGTGTTTGAGTGCATAGCTGACAGGCAGGAAGGGCAGGTCCTATATGTGTGCGTGTGAAACTGTACATCAGCCGCTGTTGTTTCAGCTGCAGTCTCCACAGACTCACTCAGAAATTCCCCATCTCTCCCTCGCTGTGTGTTTGTGCAGCACCAGACCTTCACCGGAGTCTGCAGATCACCATGGCGACAGCGGGGTTGATTGACAGCGCAGGTGGAGACCAGCGGGTCGCCGCACTTTTAGCTTCATACACCTAAAAAACAAAAAAGCTTATTGTTAATATTTACTGAAAATATGGCTGCAGCATTTCAAATCACGTCATAGCTATGCGTTTTGAATAGATAACCATGTTTTTCTTACAAAACATTGACATAATGTTTTGATAAATAATAACTAATAATATATTTTGCCATGGAAATAATTATGCCACATTCAGATAGCCTGAGTTTTAAAAGCCAGCATGACTAATAACATAATTATAGAGTAATAATAAATATTTATTTTGTATTTTTTATATATAAAACCACTACTGAGTTTGGTTAAACACTATAAGATTAAAAAAAAAAATATATATCCAATGAAACTGCAATGCCATAAAACATCATATCTTTAATAATAATTATTATATACATGTGTCTAATTTCTTTTTTTACAATATCTGTAAAAATAGATATCTATTATAAATATTGAGCTTGACAAATATAATAGAATTCAAGACATGAAATTATAGTATGACTTTTATGATGTTTTTTATTTTAATTATGTGTATACACTATGATGTGGTGAAAACAGAAGATCTAAATAATAGAATAGAATAGAATATATTGGATTGTTTATTCATGTAAAAAAGGTAAATGATTTTTCCTCCATTAAAGGACTACTGAACTTTATACATATATTTACATAATACTTATGTAAATATTATTTCATAATTGTAATATTCAAACATTACAGATAAGAACAGAAACATTATAGTAAAACTATATTACACTATACTATATTTTATCATATAGCACCTCACGTTCCTTCAGAGGGACCCAGACGTTGTTTCTCGGTGTTCTTCTGAATCTGATGTTTCTCTGGAGATCTTGACATATTGGCTTTCTGTGTTCGTGTTCTCACGTCTGAAGAATCCTTCTGTTTGTTTCCTAGAATTATGTTCAACTGGTGACACTAAAGTCCTGTGATTATTTACTTGAGAAGGTTTGTTTGGAAGAGTAACATGGGCCTGGCTCGGCCCTCTCTCTATCTCTCTCTCGCTCTCGCTCTCTCTCGCTCTCTCTCTCTCTCTCGCTCTCGCTCTCTCTCGCTCTCGCTCTCTCTCGCTCTCGCTCTCGCTCTCGCTCTCTCTCTCTCTCTCTCTCTCGCTCTCTCTCTCTCTCTCTCTCTCTCTCTCTCTCTCTCTCTCGCTCTCTCACGCTCTCGCTCTCTCTCGCTCTCGCTCTCTCTCGCTCTCTCTCTCTGTCTCTCTCTCCCTCTCTCTCTCTCTCTGTCTCTCTCTCTCTCTGTCTCTCTCTCTCTCTCTCGCTCTGTCTCTCTCTCGCTCTGTCTCTCTCTCGCTCTCGCTCTCTCTCTCTGTCTCTGTCTCCCTCTCTCTCTCTCTGTCTCTCGCTCGCTCTCGCTCTCTGTCTCTCTCTCTGTCTCCCCCCCTCTCTCTCTCTCTCTCTCTCTCTCTCTCTCTCTCTCTGTCTCTCTCTCTGTATCTCTCTCTCTCTCTGTATATCTCTCTCTGTCTCTCTCTCTCTCTCTCACACAGGACATGTTCATCACATCAGGACATGTTCATTTCTCAAGGCACTACGGTGATAGACAGCGTAACCCACGGGATTCTCGCTTGTGGAGGAGAGTATTTCCTGGGACTCGTCCATTAGCGATTTTAATTAAAACACTAGTTATCCAGCGCGTGGGTCGAGCTTTAGTGCTCGCTGAGCACAGGACACACTTCATGAGTTTAGTCCAACCTGAGAGACTGAGTCTCCAGAGCCCTGAAATATAATACACAAACACCCACACACACATTTGTTGTCTATAAAGCTCATAAATCATTTTCTCTAAGCCTGGTTTAATCATTTCAAAACATGAGATTTGCTCCAAAACCCAGTGAGCTGCCTTTCCAGCTACTGCCTACACACACAGCAAGCGTTTAAAGATGAAATGAAACATCATAATTTACTGATTCGAAAGATTTTACATGCAACAAATGCATGAGCTGCACAATTATGCTCCCTTCTGAGCATCTAGTCCCCCAAGCATAGAACGTATATAAAACAATATATATAAGTGCACACGCTAAAGCACTGGGCACTTTCTAAAATCCACTTAGTGGTAAGATCGCACATCAAGTGTTCTGCGTTCTTTCTAAAATCCATGTTATGGTAAGTGCACACGTTAGACTTTGGGCACTTTCTAAAAATCCACCCAGTGGTAAGTCCGCACATAGTATGTTCTGCGGTCTTTCTAAAAACCCATAGGGTAGGGTTACGCGCGCAGCTTCGTGCCCTCACTTGAGTTGGTCAAGCCCCGGTTTGTGCCTTGGGCCCCACTCCCTGTAACCCAATATTTTGGTTTAAAAAGGGTAATGCTACCAAGGGGTCTGTTGAGACAGCTCCCTCAGCAAGCTCATGCAGAGCAAGCGGTAGCCCCTGGTGACCGGCCAGGACCTAGTGGCTACCACTAGGTACTTGGCCCTATCCCCTTAAAGGAATCTTTCTATAAAAGACTGATTCCAAACCTGTGAGCTCTACCCTGGGTCCGGTAATCCCGGCACCTAGCAGGTAAGTAAGGTATGCAGCTCGGGCATTTGGCCAAAGGGGATAATGTCACTGACAGCATCAACCGTCCACAGGGGCAACTCCCTGAGCCATATGGTAGAGCTGTTTAAGTGCTCGCCTCCAGCGGGAATTTGGCTTGCACTCCCCTCAGCATGGTGGCGTGGGTATAACGTTCCCCATAGCGACCCCTAGGGGACGCAGTTCGAAGTTCCCATGAAGGGGAACGTCTCAGGTTACGTATGTAACCATGGTTCCCCGAATGGGGAACGAGACACTGCGTCCCCTAGGCTTTGGGCCATGCTTCGGACGCAAGCTTCAGACGAAGAAGCGAATGATGTATTCTCCCGGCGTCCCTTATATTGCGGTCGCGCCGGTAGTGACATCATAGGCTGTCGCCGGCCAACAAGTGGTGTTTTTATATATGTATACTTCAAGCACGGGTCACGCTGACAATGTTCCCCATAGCGACCCCTAGGGAATGCAGTGTCTCGTTCCCCACTCGGGGAACCATGGTTACATACGTAACCTGAGACATTCTTTCTCAAAATCAAGCATAATTATGCCTACATTTTGGACCAGTTTTATGTCTGGAGTGAGATATGATCAGGCAGATAGGCAGCTCACTGGGTTCAGAGTTTTCTTGAATATATACTCCCGTCTAGACAAACACATTCGTGAAATTCATCTTAAATTCGTTTTTTCTCTCTCTCTCTCTCTCAAAAGCCAAGAGGCTTTCCGAGGCTCCAGACGCAGAGCTGCACGTTCATGCATGATAACACAATGAGAGAGAAACCTGACTCTCAGATCTCTCAGATCCAGGTCAGAGCCAAGAGCTGCATTCCTGCGCGGGTCACGGGAGTCACGGGGGCCGGGTCAGCTCTGTTTCCCTCTCTTGCTCTTGGCCCCTGGATGGGATGTTTGGAGAGGTTTGGGTGAAGCCCTTGACCGAGATCGCTGCAGACCACCAGCTCTCCTCCAGGGCCAAGCTCATGTTTATCCAGGCCGGTCCGGGTGAATCCCGCGGAAAGAACAGGGGTCTGACGCTGCAAGATTCAGTCATCACAAGCACTAAAACAGAGTTTTCAGTCCTGTCAGAGAATGCCAGCAGAACTTAAGCATAATTTAAAACCATTTTCAATGGAATTCAACAGAAGACCAATGAGAATTAAATCTGGTTTAACAGAAATCCAAATTTTTACTTTCAGTTCCTAATTGCTCTGGATTCGAGTTTAATTCCATCAAACAATCCATTAATGCTGCTTTATGTTTTTTGTCATCAATAATTTAAGTATGAACTTTTTCAAATGTTTGACCCAAAGAATTCAGGGTTATTATTGTTAACTAAAACGTAATCCATAAGAAATAAAATAAAATACACACACTTTCATTAACTTTCTTGTTCACTGCCAAGAGGCAAAATAAAATAAAATAAAATAAAATAAAATAAAATAAAATGAAATACAAACACTTTTGATACATTTCATGTTCCTTGCCAAGAGATAAATTAAAATAAAATACAATTAAATTAAATTAAATACACTTTTGTTAAATTTCATGTTCCTTGCCAAGAGGTAAAATAAAATAAAATGTAATTAAATACAATTAAATAAAATATGTTACAATTGAATTGAATTAAATTTTTTATTATTTAATTTAATTTAATTTAAACAATTTTTTTAATTTTTTTTATTGTATTATTAAATTAAATGCACACACTTTCGCAAAATTTCTTGTTTTCTGCCAAGAGGCAAAAAAAAAAAAAAAAAAATAAGCTTAAAAACCAATAACTGGAATAAAACTAAAATAAACACCTAGTTTTTGTCAACAAGGCAACATATATAATTATCGTTTAGTTTAAACTGAAGGACTAAATAATCTAAAACAAAAACATGATACAATACATGGACACATTTTTTAAAAAACAATACAAATGACAAATCACACCTCAAAATGACTATGGTAAAATGAAAAAGAAGAGAAAATGTAAAAATAAAAGCTAATTTAAAATATTAACAAAAACTATAATAGTATTAATAATGTGAATATTTCCAGAATAAGGACTTTATTGCAGTACGAAGTGCCTGTTTACTGGCGTACGCCACATAGTTGTACAATTATGAGTTTAATTACATCACTTTGATCAAAGTACTGTGTTTACATGAGGTAAAGTTCAATCACAATATTTCCTAAATCTCATTATTATCTCATTATGAGGGTGCATGTAAACAAACTTACTGATTAAAAAAGATAACACTAAAATAATTACACACAAACCAAATGACCAAAGAGTATAAAGCTATAAAAGGAATGAACAGCGGGTCAGATTATTTGATTAGAAATGCAAATGACAGTTTGAGACACTGAGAGACACCGGTGAAGAAACATCTGAGAAGCAGCTAAATCCTCCATTTAATTGAACTGCAATCAAGTGAGATAACGAGGAGATCTCATGCATCGTATGTTAATGCTCACAGCTAGAACGAGGCTCTGGGAATCTTCCAGCATCATGACTTCATGTGTTATGCAAGCGTCTGATCCTCTGATAATATGCTGTGACTTCAGTTTAGAAACGATCCGCTGATGCTGGATGATTGTGTCGTGCAACCAATCAATTATTCAACTATCCAAACCAAAGGACGTATTTCACAGAATTCCCAAAAGCAGGATAAAGATGTTAAAAACTGGAGGCTGAGAAGTGCTTGGCCGCGGCTCCTGAGAGAAAACGATAGGAATAGTAACTTAAGTGAAGGGAGTGACTCTGGTGCAAATAAACTCTGTCATGTTTTGGTGGGGTTTGATATGAGACGACCATCTGAAATATTTGATCATTACTGAAGTCATATTCCAATTCTTCCAGAAATGAAACACATTACCAAATGTTTTTCTTGTATCGCAATCAAGTGTCTGATATGCCTGAGGAATACGGAGGAATTCAGGATCTGGAGCGACGCCGCATGTCCTCATGATGTTGTGAAACTCTGACTTCTCTTATGAATGTGGCGGGTGACGTTTAGGGAGTGAAGTCATGAATTAATGAATTAAAGACCAGCAGTAGGAACGAGAACGGCAGGTGCGTTTGTTTCTGGCCGGCAGAATTAGATTGACACCTCTACTGAGGTTCGCAGGTGGATTTACTTGGACTTTGGAGATAGGTATAAGCTTATTTTTGAAGTCTTAACATGTTTTAATGTTTTAGGAAGGATAAAAAAGGTGGTTTGATGCATGTATTTCAGCTCGATGAAGACTATCGTGTCATAGGCGAGAGGATCGCATGTCGTCTTTTGAATCTTTGACATATGTTGGAGTTTGTTTGAAGCACTAAAATGTTTTAATTGGTCTTTGTCTTGATATAAATAATAAAGGTATTTTAATGTGTTTCAGCTCTACGGAGCCCATTTGTTGCTCTTGTTGTATTTGAGTGTTTGTTTATTTTTTTGGTTTATTGTCTAGTCCATCCGGGTATTTGCATCGATAATTGGGCTGACAGAAATAAGAAGGGCCCTTTGGGTGGACTAGTCTATTTTTAGTATTTTGTTTGTTTCCCCTGCTGTTTATATGTACTTTACAAGGACACGACATGCTTAGTGCGTAAGCAGAGCTATTCTTTTCATGTCATTTACTGTGATGAACCACAATGTTAATTTTGTGTTTTGATTTTATTTAATGGGTTTGTGTGATTTTGTTTGCATTTTTGCATGGTGTGATGCTCAACTTGTGCGTGTGTAAGGTGTCCTGTGTAAGAAACGTCCTGTGTTGAAAGGGGGGGGGGGGGGGGGCTGTTACATGAATATACCACATTAGCTAAATCTTTACATTATCAGTTACATTGTAAAGTGTTCTGATGCACAAAATATTGCTCCTCACAACTGACTGTAATAGAGTCTGACTTAAAAATTTTGCTGCACTGAAAAATACAAGTTTTGTAGGAATTATTATTTTACTCTAAAATAGCTAGACAATTTTACAATTAATAACTAAGACATGGTAACATAGAGATAAATGTGAAATTTAAGTTGTGGAAATGTGAAAGTCAATAACCGATATAGTGGAGATATATTGTGCATTCATAGTTTTAAAGGAATAGTAAAAAAAAAAAAAAAATTCAAGTGGTGCTCATCCACTTAGACCATCCGAGATTTATGAGTGTGTTTCTTCATCAGATTTGGAGAAATGTAGCATTGCAGCGTTTGCTCAGCAATGGATGCTCTGCAGTGAATGGGTGCCGTCAGAATCAGAGTTCAAACAGAATAAAAAAAAATTCATATAATATTATTTGTGTTTTTGTTACGTTGTTATTATGTTTTTGGATGTTTTGGCTTTTAAACCCTGCTTGATCTGTGCAGATTTCTCTCCTGATTCAGACCAGAACACCTTTTCACTGTAGGAAGCATTATTATGGATTATAAAGTACTCAATGTATTTTAGTTAAAACCTCTTAATGCTGGATTTGTTTCAGCTTTTGTCTTCTCCAGATGATAACTGATGGACTGTGGATTATTGTGATGTTTTTATCAGACTCTCATTCTGACGGCACCCATTCATGTCTGAGACACATTTCTACAAACCTGATGAAGAAACAAACTCATCCTAATCCTGGATGGTCTGATGGTGAACACATTTTCATTTTTGGGTGAACCGTTCCCTCAAGTCAAACTGTAGGACTGATAGCTCATGTACTGTATGGAAGGAAGAGGATGGTGAATATTAATCTGAGTCCAGTCATAAAGACATGGGCAGGCTGGTAGCACTCAGATGTTAATGGACTGTCACCGATGTCTCGTCACGCACCATCAAACCACGCCTCATGTGTGTTTGAATAAACACAGATGCTGCGAGAGAGGGATGGAGTTCAGCATGATGAACATGAGAGGATGAGATACAGGTACCGAGCTCTTCATAATCAGCACTGCTATTTGTGAATATGAAATGTCTAACTCATAAAAGCAGGCAAAAAAAAAATCTTGACCAGGGGCGCATGTCAGGCAAAACTATGGGTGCTCCAGAGAGGGAACAAGACATCAAAATTGCACAGTGGATCCCGTTACATAGTATAAAAACCCACATCCAAGAACATAGTAAGCAAAGTTAAACAGCTTTATTCTAAGACAGGGCTATATTAAAAAAGACATCAACGCTTATCAGCCCAAACAGCCTTCATCAGGGTGTTAATAGAGAGTAACATTTTTAAGTTAACAGGATCCACTTTACAATTTGTATAAAAGCAGGCCTTGATGGTTTTAAAAAACATTAGGCATGCAATGGAAATTTATCAAATAATGTGTTTTTCCTTAAATTATTAAATTTATTAGAATACAAAAAGTGCAGTAGGTGTTTAAATAATATTGTTTCAAACTTTATTTAATAAATTATTAAATTAATTTTAAAGTCTACTTTAAACAAACAAACAAACAATTCTATGCAAAAAAACAAACAAAAACTTTTAATTATAAACAGGAACAAAATACATGGGGCTCTTATTTTGAAATGTCTTCCTTGCTAGCTGCTACTGTAATTCATTACAAGGGAGATAAATATGCACTTTATAACAATCTACAATATACTGTATTACAGCATAAACACCATAATGTCAACATTGATATACGAAATTTAATAAACACATCAGGCTGTATCATGATTTTTCATTCTCATATCTTAAAATGATCATTAAGATGATGCATATACCATTTAAACTGTTAGACTTTTTTCCCTTAAATTACTTAGACTTTTTAAGGACATTTTGCACACATGCTCATAAATACATTTCACAGTTTGCACGTATATTTTTAGTCGCAAGTGCAAGTGAAATACATGCAGTGTTGAGCATTGAAAAGCATCTGACTCGCCTGCAGGTCAAAGGTCAGTTCTTGTATTTCACATCTGGATGAATGAATGCATATCCAGCAACTACATCTCTAAAAACATCACAAATTATGATGAGCCCATGAAGAATAACGACACCCTAACAACACTACTTCACGAGTATCTTATAGTTATAAAATACTCGATAATTACAGTATATAACTCAAATATTGCAATGCTATTGTAGTGCTCTGCGCTAAAGTAAGCAGATCTCCCTCAGTGCAGGACTCTTGGGTCAGAACGGATGTATACTCACACATCCGCTTATTCATGTATAATGTTTCAACCATCTGTTTGGGCATAACGCTGGCGTTTCACGTTTCAGCCGTATAAGTGAAAGAGCAGACGCTCAAACCACACAGGCTTTAGACAGCATCCCGACTTAAGATTGGCCTCGTTTCTCAGATGTCACCTGAGGACTTACCAAATACGACGTCTGTGGATCATAAGTGCTGTTCGTTACGTCAATCATCTCTAGTACTAGTGCTGTGATCAAACCCGAGAGGCTCAAGCCATATCTAGAGAGTGGAAGAGCATAGAAACACTATAGCAACCACCCGAAACACACTAGTATGTACATGTATATTTTCTATATATAAATCTAGAAATGTAGGAATATAATACACACATGCCCACTCAGAGTGGCCTAGTAACCACCTAGTAACACTATAGCAACCACTAAGGACAGCCTAGTAACCACCTAGCAATGCCATACCAATCACAGCAGTGACACCTAGCAACAACCCAGAACATCCTAGCGACCACCTAGCAAAGCCATATAAACCACTGAGAGCACCCAGAATACCTACCAAAAAGCTATAATTCCCTAGCAATGTCATATCAACCACTAAGAACAGCCAGAATACATAGTAACCACCCAGAATGCCCTAGCAACCACCTAGCAACACCATATCAATCATTAAGAACACCCTAGCAGCAACCCAGAATACACTAGCAATGCCATATCAGCCACTGAGAACAGCCAGAATACCTAGTAACCACCAATAATGCCCAAGCTACTACCTAGCAATGCAATATCAATCATTTAGAACACCCTAGCAACAACCCAGAATACCCTAGCAACCACCTAGCAACACCACATCAACCATTAAGAACACATTATTAACCACCCAGAATGCCCAAGCAATGTAAAAAGCATCATTTACATTTATCAGACGCTTTTATCCAAAGCGACTTACAGTGCATTCAGGTTATACAGTTTTCTTTTGTCAGTTCATGTGTTCCCTGGGAATCGAACCCACAACCTTTGCGCTGCTAACACAATGCTCTAACCACTGAGCCACAGGAACATCAATCAGAGAACAGCCACAATTGTTTTCCTGTGCATCCTCCGATCCAATCGAAATCAAAGTCGTCTATAGAAGAACGTTAACCATCCATACAGCTGAAGCTCAACTCGCTCTGGTCACGGAGAGAAAGTTCAGCCAACATTCCTGCGTCCCCTAAAGAACAGACAGTTTGTCTGCAGCACGAGATAAACAACAACAACAACAAGACGGCCCATTGCAGACGAGCCTCGAGAGCAGGATCTGCAGGCTCTGCTTGCGGTAACCAGAGATCAGGAATGCCAACCACAGCGCTTCAGTTTCACAATCCACCACTAACTGTTCCAGTGTTGTTCTGATGGAGATCAGAGCCTCTAACACCAGAAAACTGTCTGCAAGAAAATCCGGTGGTGCATAGATTGTTATGGAGTGCATCGAAAGGTTTCCACTGGAACTATTTCAATTAAATATCTCTTCAAAAGCGTAGATGGACTTCCGTGCCGCCAGAGATGTGAGCCGCCGTCCCGCGGTCCGGATGAAACCGCTCCCGTGATACGGCCATCAGGGCCAGTCCCGTCGAGCACCGTGGGCCAAGAGGTAGACAAAGCCGCTGGAGAAGCCACCGCCCCTCACGCCCTGAACCTAAGAGGGGAGCGCATGCAGCCGCCGGACTCCGTCCACTTACCTGGACCCTGCTTCTCCTTCATAAACCCCCCAGCATGACGAGGACACCAGATCCCCTGTTTATTTTGGACACTTTATCCCCTTTGAACACTTTATTTGATTATTTCTGTTCAATAAAAGCCTCTCCGAGGCCTGACGCCACACCCACTGTGTCTGTCGTTTGCTCTTCCCGCCACATTATATAAAAATGAACAAAGTCTTGCTGACAAATGGGTAAAACTTAGTGGTTTGAAGCATAGTGGCAAAGATTGGAAAATATTTAAAATGACAATTGATTCATATTTTAGGGCTGCACTTTAAACAGAGTCTTAAAATGTAATGTAATAATTTAAATATTATTTTCATTAATATGCCTAAGGAGATTTTCTGTTACATTAACAATTGTTACACTGAATAAAAAATAAAATTCTGTAAATTAAGGTAAGGTTAGTACCACTGTGGCTCAGTGCATACATGTAAAAATTTATTTTAGGCAGTATTTTTTCACAAACAAGCCAAACCAAAACCAAACCAGGACACATTCTAATGTATGAAAAAATTTAAATCTGTATTAAACTTTATTGTATTGATGCTTGAAAACCCCTTTTCATCTTTGACCCACATACAGTATGTCAAAGTGTCCACGTGTGACTGTGGTTTGAGTGGTAGACTTTTAGAGAAACCAACTTCAATGTAATATTTTCCTCATATAAAATGATTCCAGTCATCGTATGGAAAGAAGTGTGTAGTTGAACTATTTTCAGCTGAGATGATTGTTGTGAGATTTAGTCATGTAAAGTCTCAGACCGGTGAGTCGGAACATTATTTCTCACGACCCTCTTTAATTGTTCGTTTGTCATCACAAACGTTATTCTTAGAAATCCCACATACTGCAGAAAACCACAGTCGCTAAAACGGTTCTGTGTGACCATAAAGCAGCTGTTCTAGTAACTCCAGAATAACCAGACCCATAACCTGACCTTCACAGCATTACGTCTGCTTTAATATCATTGAAATGACTCTGAGACTGTCTTACCTTGCAATTTAGACAACTGGGGGTGCAAAAGTCATGGTCCAAGAGTCAAAATCCTGATGTTCTCAAAAGATCATTTATTTTTTAGAGACAAATCAACCATGAGCTCAGATCTTAAACAGTGACGTGTCAAAAACATTTTTTTAATTGCATTTGCATTTAGTCATTTGGCAGACGCTTTTATCCAAAGTGACTTACAAAGTAGAAGCAAACAGACCAACGAGAGAGCACAAGTGCAGTGACAAGTCTCAGTTAGTCAAATGGCTAAAGACTCAGCAGCTTGGATTGAGACAGGTCGCTCCACCAGCTGGGGACAGTCCAGGAAAAGGTCTGTGAGAGTGATTTTGAGCCTCTTTGGGATATCACCATGAGGCGTTGTTCATTTGCAGAACGCAAGCTTCTGGAGGACACGCAGGTCTGAACTAGCGAGTTTAGGTATATTGGTGCAGCGCCAATGGTTGTCTTGTAGGCAAGCATTAGCACCTTGAATGTGATGCGAGCGGCTATTGGCAGCCAGTGCAAGCTGATGAAAAGAGGTGTGACATGAGCTTTCTTCGGCTCGTTGAAGACCACTCCTGCATTCTGGATCAGTTGCAGAGGCTTGATAGTTACATGCAAGAAGGCCCACCAAGAGAGCATTGCAGTAGTCCAGTCTGGAGAGAACAAGAGCTTGGACAAGGAGATGTGCAGTCTGCTCTGTTAAGAAGGGTCTAATATTCCTAATGTTGTATAAGGCAAACCTGCAGGGCAGGGCCGTTGTAATAACATGGTCTGTGGAGCTTAAACGATCATCAATCATAACTCCATGGTTCCTGGCTGTCCTGGAAGGATTTAGAAGGTGATGAACCTTCATCCATCCAGAAATGTCTGTCAGACAGGCTGCAATGCGAACAGATACTGTCGGATCATCTGATTGAAATGAGAGGTAGAGTTGAGTGTCATCAGCATAGCAGTGATAGGACAAACCATGCTTCTGAATGACAGATCCTAAAGATGACATGTAGATGGAGAAGAGAAGTGGTTCAAGTACTGAGCCTTGAGGAACCCCAGAAGCAAGAAGCTGTGACTTAGAAATAAGCCCCTCCAAGACACCCCGAAGGACCTGCCTGAGAGGTAAGACTTGGACCACTGGAGAATTATGGGACTTACATGAGAATTATGCTCAATTCCCAAATTTCCAGTGAATAATGAAACATCTTGAGATCTCAACAACTGAGCCCAGATTAGGCGTTTTATCGATTTATATGATGATGGTTATTCAATCTAAATGCAATTCTTTAGGGAAAAAAAACTGTAATTGTGCAGTTTAAATTTCAATTACATTTTGCCATCCAAATAAGGCAAATTATATAGCAGATATATTATACCATAAATAATTAATTATATAAACATTATACATTTTCATATAATAAAAAAAATAATATGAGCTTATTTTCTTAGAATTTTTATTATTATATTGGTATATGATTGCAAGTAAAATAATAATGTAGTCTTATAAGTAGTGTGAACGGAACTGAACTAAAGGTTAATCACAGTTATTTCTATGACAACTAATTGTCAGCATGAAATCTGCAATTACAAGTCAAGGATCTCAATTTCTCATCAAAAGTTAAGCAAAATATCTACTCTGGTGGTCAAAAGTTTGGAATTAAGATTGTCTTTTTTATGTATTTGAAAGAAGTATCAAGGCTGCATTTATTTGATCAAAATACAGTAAGAATTGTGAAATATTTGGACAATTTCAAACAGCTGTTTTCTATGTGAATATATGTTCAAATATCATTTATTGATGTGATCAAAGCATAATTACTCCAGTCTTCAGTGTCACATGATCCTTCAGAAATCATAATAATATGCAATCAAAGTGAATAACCTGTAGTTCAAGGTTCAAGGTTCAAGGTTCAAGGTTTCTTTATTTGTCACATAATAGTTATACAGGGTATAATTAGAAGTGAAATGAAATCGAATCAGGTCCACTCAGTGGACAGTGCAAAATAATAAGAATACAAATTATATAAAGTAACATAACACAAGGGCATACATATGGTAAGAAAAAGAGAAATAAGAGTAAAATGTGCAATGAAATAAAAAAAAGTGCAAAACAATAAGATGTGCAAAAAACAATAAGATGTGCAAAAAACAACAAGAAGTGCAAAAAACAATAAGATGTACAAAAAAAGAAAAACAGTGTACTGGGACTTAATAAATAGTAATGTGAATAAGAGGGATGTGCAGACGGGTAGTTCAGGGTATTGTACATAGAGCAGCAATGATGAGAATATTTACAGTTAACAATGGGTCTTGTAAGTGTTTATGAGACTGAGTTTGAGTTTAGGAGCCTGATGGCCTGAGGGAAGAAGCTCCTCCTCAGTCTCTCAGTTTTTGCCATCATGCTCCTGAAGCGCTTGCCAGATGGCAGTAAACAGAAAAGATGGTTACCGGGGTGAGTTGAGTCTTTGATGATTTTAGCAGTTCTGCTTTTACAGCGTTTGAGGTAGATGTCCTGCAGAGAGGGGAGAGTAGACCCTGAGATGCGCTCAGCTAAGCACACGACTCTCTGCAGAGCTTTGCAGTCCTGGTTTGTGGCATTATTATACCACACTGAGATGCACTGAGTCAGAACACTTTCTATGGCCCCTGAATAGAATGTTTTCAGGATTGCTGGTGAGATGCTGAATTTCCTCAGCTGTCGCAGATGGTACAGTCTTTGCCTGGCTTTCTTCACCTGTGTTTGAATGTGTGCAGTCCATGTCAGGTCCTCGGAGATGTTTACACCGAGGTACTTGAAGCTGCTCACCCTCTCCACAGGGGTCCCACTGATCATAAGAGGGGTGTAGGGCTGCTGCTGTCTCTTCCTGATGTCCACGATCAGCTCCTTAGTTTTGCTCACGTTCAGAGAGAGACAGTTGTCCAGTTGTTGTAGTTTACAGTGGCTTCTACAACATGGAGTCACCACTTGAGTTTCTGCTTCAGGTTCAGATGGAGGATAGCAAACATATACAGAAGAAAAGAAGAAGAAACCAGGAGGAGGAGTGTTTGTTCCACTGACCTGGTCTGAAGAGAGTCATGTGCTTCTCATCAGCGTCTGCACATGAACAATCCTCCTTCATAAGGAGCACAGAGCCTGTGGATATTCATAAAGACAGGACTTCTGCTCCCTGTTTTTCATCGTTTCAGGACAGTTTGACGCTCCTGTCACGAGTTCAAGTGCGATGCATTCAAACTTCTGCGCCACTAATGTCACTAAACAGAAATACAAATAAACTCAAATGGAAAGCTATCAAAATTACATTTTCACCCAAAATGAAAATTGAATCGCTTTCTTTGTTTTGCTAAAGACACATTTTTGCCCTTACAGTGAAAACCAATGGGGTCCAAAACAACATGTTTCATAAAAAGATGATATAATGATTATTTTTCAATGAACCATCTCTTTAAAATAGTTCTAAAAGCTTGAAGTTTAAGATAGTTTACAGATGGACAGACAGATAGACGGTCTCATCCATCTGAAACACTGGCTTGCTTCATGTTAATCAGGTCAGGACTCGGTTTAATTTTGCCCACATTCATGTCAGACAAAGAAACTGGGGCAGGAATGTCATAAAATCCAAATAGAGCTGATCACGCTCATGAGAGCGCTGTCAGAAGAGTTCATTCCTCCTTCATCGCTGAGCAAAACACTGCCTTAAACGCAGTAAAAAGGGACATGCACTTTATGCATTCAGCCGTATTAAAGCATTGAAGTCACAAAAGGATCATGTTTTAAAGTGATTTTGAAAAAAGTACGATGTTTTTTTAAACATAAAACGTTAAAACGAATAGCTGTTTTATTATTTTAATTCATGACTTTACTATAAAATAACTAGATGGATAAAGTTTGATGACAAACGTTGATGTTGGCTTGACAAAGCCTGGCCTAAAAGTGTACAATTGTTTTAAAGGCTCAAGGTTCGAAAGTTTTACTGTCAGATAGAAAGATGAAGACAAAAAGTGAAATTGACAGAAGAAAACCATAAAACCAGAAATTGAAAATAGTTACTTTCAACCTTCAAATATATTTCAAAATGTATTTCAGGGGCAAGAAAATGCATTTCCTATCTTAGTAGCCTACATTTTATTTTATTTAACGTTTTTCTTCAAATGCGATTCCTTCAAAAATAATTTCTCAGATTCAAATGTATGGTGGGCAAAATATGCATAATTTAAAACAATTTTAAGAAATGCATTTAAATTAAATACATTGGAAGAAACTATATTTAGTAAAACTTCAAACATGCATATATATGTTTGCACTTTTTATATTCTATTTCAGATAAATATAAGTGTTCATCATTCGAAGAGTTCATAAGCTAAAGATGCATTTTCCTTTGTCTGCCTGTTTTATAAAAATCACAAATCTGTCATGATGATTTGGAGCCGTTGGGGTTGTTTTTACAAATGTGAAGAAGCATGACTCTCCTTAATAGCCTCCAAGAAAAACATCTTTAATGTTTGTGGTGAAAAGAAAGAAAAAACAGGTCAATCTTTCCAATGAGACACGAGCAGCTGAGGAAGACTGAGTTTGGAAAAATGCATTCCTCTCTTCTGGGTTCCTCGTGTTTACTTTCCCTGAGCGTTCGGTGACAGACGTCCCCTCTTTTACCATCTTAGCGATGACTTTTGGCTCTGCATCACTCATCACGCAAACACACAGAGTTAAGCACACGATAATGAGCTAAACCCGCGTCTGCTTTGGCATCCGTGACACGCGGTGCAGAAACGGTTCATCCAAAGCTTTGAGGTTGTAACCCATCATGACCAAAACCTCCTAAAGTTACACCGGGACGCCTCATCGTCACCTCCAAACCAGTCCTTTTCTTGGAACTCCAGCTCTCGTTTTGAGACTGGCTGAACCATCGGCACTCAATGAGTTGTCATTTCCAAGAAAGATGCATCCAAACACTCCCGGCTCTGTCCCGTCTGAGACGTGGGAGTCATCCGCAGCGGGAGGTTCCTGACCGATTCGTGGGTTAGCTGGCTCTAAGAAGTGTTTGTGTTTGTTGACGCAAGGCTTCAGATGTGGTTATAGTTACAGTGTGTCTGTAAACAGAGCCGGTTGTTTTCAGCTTCATAATAGCGCTTGATGGCCAGCGAGCGCAGAGGACATCGAGTCTGTCGTCAGATGCCAGATCGTCTCTGTCTCTCTGAACTCCTGTAGCTGTGCTCTGTATTAGATTAAAAGTACATTTCACAATCCCTAAACGGAGCAGAAGCACAGGCACAGTCCACCTAAAAATGAACATTTGCACTTGTGAATAAGACACTATAATGAGCTGTTTCTATAACCTACAATGACTAACTCATATAAGGTTCAATTGCTCACATCTGTTTATTGTATTGTTCAAATCTATTAACATATTTACTGACTGATAACTCAAGACTTACTGATACAACAATTACAATTCAACTACTTGTGCACAATGCACATTTCTTAATATCAAGTCTAAAGTGAGTTTTAATGTCACTTTTGATGATGATTGTATGATCTTTGAATAATATCAGACTTTAAATGTAAAATAGTTCAAGTGTACCTGAAGTATAATTGCAATAGTTCCACTTTAGCACAATCAAATATACTAAATATGTCTTTAATTGGACTTCAGTGCTACTTTAGCACATTAAAGTACAAACTTATTTAAGTTTTTTCTTTAAGTATACCAGTTTAGATTGCTCAAAGTACAATTGCATGGTATTTTATAAAGTACATACATATGCAAATGTATAATGTATGAAAGAAATGTGTTTCAAATACATGTAACATGTTTATTTTCACTATAAGGGAGACACGTGCACCGAAATGAATGAGAAATACTTATTTTAAAGACAGGCGCATAGTGAATAACATGCACATATTAACTCTGAAATATCACTGCAACATATAAAACAACCTAGCAACGTTCAAAAATAGACCTTAGCAACAGCCATCTATCCCTGCAACCACCTACAGCAATTACAGATAGCTGACAGGAATAAAAGACCAACACGTATTTATTATATTTTCTTGGCCCGGTACTATAGTGATACCCGTCCATAACATGATTTTATTATTATTATTTTTCTCTGAGATTTTCTCAGAACAAATGTATGCTAGAATAACAAATCTGCGTGTTTTCACACTTTTTGATTCGTATACTCAATTAACATATTGTATTAATTAACCACAATTCATTTTCTGTTTCCAGAAGTTATTTCTGTTACAGAACTGTATGTTCTTCAGTAAAAACAGTCATAATTTATGCCAAATAGAAATAAATATGAAAAAAATATATTTAGATTCAGATAATTATATTGATAATAATTCATTAGTTAGATTATTTTATTAAAAAAACAAAGAAGAGAAACATTTCCGTTTATAATTTGTATTTTATGTGTTTATTTTGGTGTTTAAATCAGATTTAGATAATCTTAATATATGAACAATGATGTATTAATTCAAATATTAGCTTATTAATAAATAATTGAATATAATTGATATAATGGAAGAGTTCATTTGCAAAAACAGATAAGTCATATGTTTTCATTGTGCATTCCAATTAATCTCGATTTTGATTATGTAAAACATAACTAACAAATACAGCTAAGAAACACAATAAAGCATGAAAACATAATAAAAACATGTTTAAAAAAAACAAAAAAAACAGTTATCTATTTTTGCAAATAAACTCTTTAATTTCAGCGTACATTTTGATTTCATGTGTTTTTTTAGTGTTTAAATCAGATTTTTATATATTAATAATAATGTATTAATTAAAATATTATCTAAATAATAAATAAATAAAACTAAAATTACATTTAGATTTTATGTGTTTTCTTTTTAGCCATTTGAATTTAGATTATTTGTATATATTAATATTAATGTACTAAATTGAAGTAATTTTATGTGGGGCTCTTGAAAGCTTGCAGAGGCCCCGTGGTGGGCCCCGGGCCCCTGTTTGAGAAACACTGCCTTAGAGAATCATACAGTACTTTATGGTGCAAAACTAAGGTTTTCCTCAGAAAGTCCCCGTCTAACCACAGTGACTGCGCTGGATCTCCGTCTGACCTGCAGTTCCTCATCTCGTCTCGTTTGTGACTGCAATAATTAAAGGACTTACCGTATTCGGCCCCTAGCGGACAGGGGCCTGTTTATGGGGCCACACACTGACTCACTGACCACAGTTCATCTACTCTGACCTTCTTTCGCTTTCTCTCGCTGACCGCTGCGTTTGTGTAAGGATGAAACTACCGTCCGGTCTAGGTTTATTACTCCAGATCTCACCCGTATGACATCTCAGTTTAATGACTTCATCACAGTCAGACAAACAGATATCCGTTTAATTCACTTTAACACGTCCAGAAACCCCACTGAGAAGCTGACCAGGCCTTGTAAGAGTCACTAGAGTCACTTTGCATGCTTGAAATATTTACTTCTAAACTACAGTACATTGTGCGTCATCAGTGAGCGAGCGCTTCTGCTCCTCTGACCGCTGCAGATGAACTGCAAGAACGCAAAAGAGTGCAATCTTCTCATCAGTAACTTCTGCGGAGACGAGCAGCAACGAGAAGCCTGTAGCTCAGTCACTAAAGCAACGTCAAGGTGAATGCAATGCATGTGTCTGCCAAATCCATAAAAGCATTGAGAAACACAGTATGTCATAAATGTAATGCCATCAAAAACAGTTCACATTTACACATTACACCACACCTCCATGTCACAAAAGTCAACGTTATTTATTTTATATTATTGATATTTTTTTAATTAATATAATTCTAATCAATAGAATGGTCAAACGTTTACATGGTTCATAATTATCCACAAAGTAAAGGCAATCATTTTTTCTTTTAAAGCATAGTCACATATATAAATATGTTTTGAATAAAATATTTTTTGGTCATGTTTTTTTATATTTTTGAATATGTATATACATAAAAATAAAGCATTTTTTTTAAAGCATTTGAAAATATTGTCTGCCTCCTTATATATTTTAATGCATTAACATTTCAAGAAAAATATTCCGTGTTGTCTGTAACGCGAGTGAACATATAATTAATAAAGCGGAAGCCTTAATGTAGGCTACCGTAAGATTGAAATGTATTGTCTTGCCCCTGAAATACATTTGTACATATATATATATATATATATATATATTTACATTTAATTAATTATTTATGTACTTAGCTACAGCAAAACATTTAATTCTAATATGTCTTTAAAAAAGAATTAAAACAAGAAGAGTGTCCTTGAGAAGAAACATTGCATGAGATAATATGATGTGTTTTCAGCGATCGTATCTTTATTATGAGTGTATTCTGTCTCTCTGCACTGGTATATTTATTTACTTCCCTCTTGTTGAAGTATACACGTGTGAAAACAGTTACATTTACACATTTGGCACTTTTATTCAAAGCACTTGCACTGGATCAGTTCATGCATTCCCTGAGACTTGAACCCGTGACATTGCTAGTGTTTCAAAAAACACCGAGTAAAGAAAGAGTAAAAACCTGCCAGTGCAATAAGAGAAAACAAGACTAAACCTGCCAGTGCAATAAGAGAAAACAAGACTAAACCTGCCAGTGCAATAAGAGAAAACAAGAATAAACCTGCCAGTGCAATAAGAGAAAACAAGACTAAACTGCCAGTGCAATAGAGAAAACAAGACTAAACCTGCCAGTGCAATAAGAGGAAAACAAGACTAAACCTGCCAGTGCAATAAGAGAAAACAAGACTAAACCTGCCAGTGCAATAAGAGAAAACAAGACTAAACCTGCCAGTGCAATAAGAGAAAACAAGACTAAACCTGCCAGTGCAATAAGAGAAAACAAGACTAAACCTGACAGTGCATAAAGAGAAAAACAAGACTAAACCTGCCAGTGCAATAAGAGAAAACAAGACTAAACCTGCCCAGTTGCAATAAGAGAAAACAAGACTAAACCTGACAGTGCAATAAGAGAAACAAGACTAAACCTGCCAGTGCAATAAGAGAAAACAAGACTAAACCTGCCAGTGCAATAAGAGAAAACAAGACTAAACCTGTCAGTGCAATAAGAGAAAACAAGACCTAAACCTGCCAGTGCAATAAGAGAAAACAAGACTAAACCTGTCCGTGCAATAAGAGAAAACAAGACTAAACCTGCCAGTGCAATAAGAGAAAACAAGACTAAACCTGCCAGTGCAATAAGAGAAAACAAGACTAAACCTGCCAGTGCAATAAGAGAAAACAAGACTAAACCTGCCAGTGCAATAAGAGAAAACAAGACTAAACCTGCCAGTGCAATAAGAGAAAACAAGACTAAACCTGCCAGTGCAATAAGAGAAAACAAGACTAAACCTGCCAGTGCAATAAGAGAAAACAAGACTAAACCTGCCAGTGCAATAAGAGAAAACAAGACTAAACCTGCCAGTGCAATAAGAGAAAACAAGACTAAACCTGTCAGTGCAATAAGAGAAAACAAGACTAAACCTGACAGTGCAATAAGAGAAAACAAGACTAAACCTGCCAGTGCAATAAGAGAAAACAAGACTAAACCTGACAGTGCAATAAGAGAAAACAAGACTAAACCTGTCAGTGCAATAAGAGAAAACAAGACTAAACCTGCCAGTGCAATAAGAGAAAACAAGACTAAACCTGCCAGTGCAATAAGAGAAAACAAGACTAAACCTGACAGTGCAATAAGAGAAAACAAGACTAAACCTGACAGTGCAATAAGAGAAACAAGACTAAACCTGACAGTGCAATAAGAGAAAACAAGACTAAACCTGACAGTGCAATAAGAGGAAAACAAGACTAAACCTGACAGTGCAATAAGAGAAAACAAGACTAAACCTGACAGTGCAATAAGAGAAAACAAGACTAAACCTGACAGTTGCAATAAGAGAAAACAAGACTAAACCTGACAGTGCAATAAGAGAAAACAAGACTAAACCTGTCAGTGCAATAAGAGAAAACAAGACTAAACCTGCCAGTGCAATAAGAGAAACAAGACTAAACCTGCCAGTGCAATAAGAGAAAACAAGACTAAACCTGCCAGTGCAATAAGAGAAAACAAGACTAAACCCGCCAGTGCAATAAGAGAAAACAAGACTAAACCCGCCAGTGCAATAAGAGAAAACAAGACTAAACCCGCCAGTGCAATAAGAGAAAACAAGACTAAACCTGACAGTGCAATAAGAGAAAACAAGACTAAACCCGCCAGTGCAATAAGAGAAAACAAGACTAAACCCGCCAGTGCAATAAGAGAAACAAGACTAAACCCGCCAGTGCAATAAGAGAAAACAAGACTAAACCCGTCAGTGCAATAAGAGAAAAACAAGACTAAACCTGCCAGTGCAATAAGAGAAAACAAGACTAAAAACCTGACAGTGCAATAAGAGAAAACAAGACTAAACCTGCCAGTGCAATAAGAGAAAACAAGACTAAACCTGCCAGTGCAATACGAGAAAACAAGACTAAACCTGTCAGTGCAATACGAGAAAACAAGACTAAACCTGTCAGTGCAATACGAGAAAACAAGACTAAACCTGACAGTGCAATAAGAGAAAACAAGACTAAACCTGACAGTGCAATAAGAGAAAACAAGACTAAACCTGCCAGTGCAATAAGAGAAAACAAGACTAAACCTGCCAGTGCAATAAGAGAAAACAAGACTAAACCTGCCAGTGCAATAAGAGAAAACAAGACTAAACCTGCCAGTGCAATAAGAGAAAACAAGACTAAAAACCTGCCAGTGCAATAAGAGAAAACAAGACTAAACCTGACAGTGCAATAAGAGAAAACAAGACTAACCTGACAGTGCAATAAGAGAAAACAAGACTAACCTGACAGTGCAATAAGAGAAAACAAGACTAAACCTGACAGTGCAATAAGAGAAAACAAGACTAAACCTGCCAGTGCAATAAGAGAAAACAAGACTAAACCTGACAGTGCAATAAGAGAAAACAAGACTAAACCTGCCAGTGCAATAAGAGAAAACAAGACTAAACCTGCCAGTGCAATAAGAGAAAACAAGACTAAACCTGCCAGTGCAATAAGAGAAAACAAGAATAAACCTGCCAGTGCAATAAGAGAAAACAAGACTAAACCTGACAGTGCAATAAGAGAAAACAGACTAAACCTGCCAGTGCAATAAGAGAAAACAAGACTAAACCTGCCAGTGCAATAAGAGAAAACAAGACTAAACCTGCCAGTGCAATAAGAGAAAACAAGACTAAACCTGCCAGTGCAATAAGAGAAAACAAGACTAAACCTGCCAGTGCAATAAGAGAAAACAAGACTAAACCTGCCAGTGCAATAAGAGAAAACAAGAATAAACCCGCCAGTGCAATAAGAGAAAACAAGACTAAACCTGCCAGTGCAATAAGAGAAAACAAGACTAAACCTGCCAGTGCAATAAGAGAAAACAAGACTAAACCTGCCAGTGCAATAAGAGAAAACAAGACTAAACCCGCCAGTGCAATAAGAGAAAACAAGACTAAACCCGCCAGTGCAATAAGAGAAAACAAGACTAAACCCGCCAGTGCAATAAGAGAAAACAAGACTAAACCTGACAGTGCAATAAGAGAAAACAAGACTAAACCTGACAGTGCAATAAGAGAAAACAAGACTAAACCTGCCAGTGCAATAAGAGAAAACAAGACTAAACCTGCCAGTGCAATAAGAGAAAACAAGACTAAACCTGCCAGTGCAATAAGAGAAAACAAGACTAAACCTGACAGTGCAATAAGAGAAAACAAGACTAAACCTGACAGTGCAATAAGAGAAAACAAGACTAAACCTGACAGTGCAATAAGAGAAAACAAGACTAAACCTGACAGTGCAATAAGAGAAAACAAGACTAAACCTGCCAGTGCAATACGAGAAAACAAGACTAAACCTGACAGTGCAATAAGAGAAAACAAGACTAAACCTGTCAGTGCAATAAGAGAAAACAAGACTAAACCTGACAGTGCAATAAGAGAAAACAAGACTAAACCTGCCAGTGCAATAAGAGAAAACAAGACTAAACCTGACAGTGCAATAAGAGAAAACAAGACTAAACCTGACAGTGCAATAAGAGAAAACAAGACTAAACCTGCCAGTGCAATAAGAGAAAACAAGACTAAACCTGACAGTGCAATAAGAGAAAACAAGACTAAACCTGACAGTGCAATAAGAGAAAACAAGACTAAACCTGCCAGTGCAATAAGAGAAAACAAGACTAAACCTGACAGTGCAATAAGAGAAAACAAGACTAAACCCGCCAGTGCAATAAGAGAAAACAGAATAAACCCGCCAGTGCAATAAGAGAAAACAAGACTAAACCCGCCAGTGCAATAAGAGAAAACAAGAATAAACCCGCCAGTGCAATAAGAGAAAACAAGACTAAACCCGCCAGTGCAATAAGAGAAAACAAGACTAAACCCGCCAGTGCAATAAGAGAAAACAAGACTAAACCCGCCAGTGCAATAAGAGAAAACAAGACTAAACCCGCCAGTGCAATAAGAGAAAACAAGACTAAACCTGACAGTGCAATAAGAGAAAACAAGACTAAACCTGACAGTGCAATAAGAGAAAACAAGACTAAACCTGCCAGTGCAATAAGAGAAAACAAGACTAAACCTGACAGTGCAATAAGAGAAAACAAGACTAAACCTGACAGTGCAATAAGAGAAAACAAGACTAAACCTGACAGTGCAATAAGAGAAAACAAGACTAAACCTGACAGTGCAATAAGAGAAAACAAGACTAAACCTGCCAGTGCAATAAGAGAAAACAAGACTAAACCTGCCAGTGCAATAAGAGAAAACAAGACTAAACCTGCCAGTGCAATAAGAGAAAACAAGACTAAACCTGCCAGTGCAATAAGAGAAAACAAGACTAAACCTGCCAGTGCAATAAGAGAAAACAAGACTAAACCCGCCAGTGCAATAAGAGAAAACAAGACTAAACCCGCCAGTGCAATAAGAGAAAACAAGACTAAACCCGCCAGTGCAATAAGAGAAAACAAGACTAAACCTGACAGTGCAATAAGAGAAAACAAGACTAAACCTGACAGTGCAATAAGAGAAAACAAGACTAAACCTGCCAGTGCAATAAGAGAAAACAAGACTAAACCCGCCAGTGCAATAAGAGAAAACAAGACTAAACCCGCCAGTGCAATAAGAGAAAACAAGACTAAACCTGCCAGTGCAATAAGAGAAAACAAGACTCTTCAATGAGAACCGTTCTTATTTTCTAATGCTGAGGTGCGTCTCGGGTCAATGTGTGTAGTTTTAAGACATTTTCACTGGAAAACATGTCAAAGAAGATTAATTAAAAACTCATTAGAAAGTGATGGAGAAAGAAAACACGAGAGGAACAGGACTCGGGCAGAGTTTGCAGAAGCCTGATTAGTCTGTGGATGATTAAGAGCCAAGCAAACCTCACAGTGCTGACCAGCCCGCTGACCTCTGACCTCTGACCCCACGCAGACGCTCACGGCCTGCACACACACACTATAGAATCTGACACTGAACAAGACAAACACGAAGTGATCACAATATACAGAACACTCAACGATAGTTATGCCTAAATGTAAAATTCATGTATTTTCTTCCATTTGAATTACACAGGAAATAAAACTAATAAATTACAAAATAAGAGTTCTGTAATAGTTCCCTGCAAAAAAAATAAAAAATAATAATAATACATTCATTTGAGAAGCAAAACATCCTAATATACTGAAATAAATGACTGAAATTATGATAATCAAAAACAAAGGCAGAATAGAAGTGGAAATATGGAGCGGAGATTTCTACAGAGGGAGAGTAAATGAAAACTCTACCTCCTCTTTGAATGAATGAAGAATTGATTCTTAATGTATTTTTGTAAATGCTGTTTTGTGTTAGCTTATACTTGTAGATTCTCACGCTGATGACGATGTACTAGAGGATTTATGCTGTTCTTTTTCAATGATGTATTTATTTTGCATGGTATTTTGTTTTTGTGAGATATGATATGTTAATTTAGGATTCGTTATTGGCACTGTGATAACATATGTCCTGCATTCCAGATGGAGTTAAAATCATGTCCAGTGTGTTACAATGATTACAGTAATGAGTCTTTTAAATAGACACAGGTGTGTGTTTGGAGACATGGCTCTGATGAAGGGTGAAGTCCGAAAACGTTTTGCTCACTTTAGCATTTTATTCGTGGCGACTGGACAGTTTGGCCTATTTTTCATGTGCCAATCTTATTTGTTTTTTAGGTTTGAACTATTTTTGGATTTATGCACCGCCATAAGTTTGATTTTGGAGTTGGGCTTGTGTCTGGCGCAACGCTTTTCCAGTTTCTTATGAAAATATGATCGAAAATTAATGAGCGAGCGCAACAGTTTTCTTACCCCATGGATGTGTGTGTGTGTGTGTATATATATATTTATATACTTTTTTTGTCACTTTACAACTAAATGTACCCTTATTTAAGATGTTTTTTATTTGTTTGTTTGTTATTTTTAAAGGAAAACAACATAAATAAATAAATAAATACAATATATATATATATATATGGTAAGGTTTTACAAATGCGTGAACTATCAATGAACATTCATGCAGCATTTATTAGCATTTGTCAGTGTAATTAATAAAAGTGTTCATGTTAATTCACTGTATATTATCTAATGTAACACAGCTTTTGATTTAATAATGTGTTACATGCTGAAAGCAACATTAACTAAGATTAATACGTTCTGTTTTGTTAATGTAAAATAATATAGATAACTAATGTTAAAATATTTAACAATCGTAATACATTTTAACTAAATATTTGTACTTTTCAAAATGAAGAGGATTATGCTAATTTTAATAATTTTTATAAATGCATTTTGAAAATACAATTATTTAATTAAAATCAGATGCAATTAATACGTGGCATGATTTTATTGAGTGCTGAAATTTTACTTGTTTAATTTATGTATGATCGCCAAATATGCATGACTTTTAGTTTATGATACAACTGTGTAATCCAGAAATTTTATGTGCAATTCAAATGCAGAAATCTGAAATATTTTTTGGAGCGACTAGCAAAGCCAACGCAATCCAAGAATCCACATGCAAAGCATACACTAACACACACCCCTGCTAAAAAAACAATAGAAGCCCAATAGAAACCATCACAGAAATTCTAATGGTTTCCATTACAATACCATTATAAACCATTGGCTTTTTCCAGTAAAACATTACAAAATCTCTTTTTCTATTGTGTTTTGGGCATTTTTCCAATAGGATTTAACATCACACCAATAGAATCCATCACATACCAGTAGACACATTATAGTTTCCATTAAAACCAATACAATTCCCATTATAACCATTAAACCCATTACATTTCTATTGTGTTTTGGGCAGGGTTCTGTTGTTTTTTTCAGCAGGGACGAGATCAAATAACGGACACCTTCAAATCACACTGCTGTGACACGCACAGATATATGAAGTCTTGTATTTGTGTGTACATGCTCACAGCTAATCAGAGTTACTCCTGACGATTCTCCACGATGTTCTCGGCTCACACAATGTGTTCTTGGAACGCGTCATAATACCACCACAAAGCTCTGGAGCGCGAGCAAACATCTCCGTCGAGCTGGAACAAGCTCAGCATCTCTCATGATTGACAACACGCCACACGGCTGCGGTTTTTGGACAACGTCTACTTTTCATCCTCCAGTGCATGTTGGGCTTGAGTTGACTGAGTGTAAGTGGAGCAGTTACCTGCTTATGGAGGCCTTGCATTGAGGTAGAGTTCCTAGATTCTACTGAAGATCAAAGGTCAAACCAGAATCTGCTATCGACATGGATTGAACTCAGAGACCAGAAACTACATCAACAACAACCAAACCCTCCAAAATCTCCATCTGGAGCGAGTTTAGTGTAAAAGGATCTACACTAGCTCTAACACACATGTGTCCCTGGAGCACCAGTCATAAGCAGCACAGGTATATTTGTAGAAATAGCCAACAATATATTGTGGGTCTAAATTATACATTTTTATGATCATGTTCCATGAAGATATTTTGTACCGTAAATATATAAAAACTAATTTTTTTATTAGTAATATGCATTGCTAAGAACTTCATTTGGGTAACTTTCAATATTTTTGCATATTATATTTGCAGGGTCACAAATATCCAAGAGAACAAATTTAGGTGATACAATGTTTTGGGGCTCCTTGTGTTGAAAAGTTTTCTTATTGTGATTATAACATTATTTAAAGATTCATAAAATACATTCTACTATATTTATTTTCACCCAAAATATGTCATGTCTATGCTAATTTTTTATATTCTAAAAATGTTAATGTCTACTTTTTTGGTGATTATAAAGTTATTTAAAGGTCCTTACAACTTTTCTTACAAAATCTAACACATTTTTATTTTCACCCAAAATGTACCGATATTTGAACGTATTTTTTTAATATTCTAAGAAAGTTTTCTCTCAACCTTATGGGAACGTTCATCAAGTTCAAATAACATCATTATGACATTCCGAGAATGTCATTCTAAGAATCAAATATTAATAAAGTTATGAAATTGTTCTATAAACATTACTTGTCCTAACATTCACGTAACTTAAACAAAAAATGTAGAGTGTTCTCAGAAGGTTCTCTCAATGTTATGAACAAACATTATTCCAGTAATATTTATAGATATTTATAGATATTTCTGGTCTTTAATGATGTTCTCAAAACATTTGCACAAAATTTTTATTTATACGTCATTGTTTTTTATTTTCGTTGTAAGCCCATCTAACAATTTTTAAACAATTTTAAACATCTAACTGTTTTTATTTATTTATTTATTATTATCAATGTTTGCAAAAGTTCAAAGAACATTCAAAAGTATGTTCTCATAGCTATAAAATAAACAGGAAAATAAGAGCGTTGCTAAATTAATCAACTATGAAATAACGTGTAAAGCAGCTTTACAGAAGACGATAGTGTCATTATTAGATCAATGAAGTTAAAGTTTAGTTCTCTTCCAGTAGTGTCAGTACAGCGGGATTGATTATATTTGCCCATGTTAATTGACATGAAAGAATATCAATCAATCCATGACTTCACTAGAAGCATTAATTATTGCAGAAACTGATAAAAGGAGGATGCATTCACTGGTGGTGGTTGAAGAGAGACCCCCCCCCCCCCCCACCACATATGACTGTAAAGCTCGTTGGGTGTACAACAATACACAATGAAGCACTATATAAATGCATCATTCATTCATTCATTCATTCATTGAGGTGATTCCTTTATAAGAGCTAATGGGCTGCTGTGGTAAAGATAAAGATAAAGATATGTCCTTGTTACTGAAAGGTTGTAGGTTCAAACCCTATAAAGGTTGATTCGCAAGCTTTCCACATTGTGCCCTTGATCACTTGAACTCTAACTTGACGTGAGCAATCTGAAGCAAAAATGCATTTTACAAAACATGTTACAGTCTGATTTCAGCGTTACCTGTCTGTACACCTGAGAGTAATGGATTATCAAAAAAGGAAAAGGAAATAATGTAGGGTGGGACTTGGTTCTATGCATCAGTTGTTGATTGGATGTTGAGGTGTGGGCGGGGCTCTTAAGTGTATGCAGATGAGCGTTAGCATGCAGGGGCGGAGTTTAAGACTCTAAATGATTAGACAAGACCTGCATGCATTGCCAGAGAGAAGAATGTTTGATTACAAATATATGCATGGATTAACTGTTTTACAATAAGCTCTATAGATTGAAGTTTCAGTCATGAAACCTAATTCAATGTAAAAAGTCCCTCTTTTTGTGGGATTTTTCAACTATTTTAGGCTAATGTGCAAATAATCAAAACATGATGTTTTTGGTGTGGGACTTTATGATCCAGCAGGTGAAAATAGTGCATCTGTTCTCTTAAAGTAAAGCAGCAGCACACGATTTGAGGAATTATTCATGTGTTGAGCATAAACACAGGTCATGATCTCATGTTAAACAGGCTGCTGTTAAACTTCACTGGACAGAAAAACACTTCCATCAATGGACCTCAGAGCTTTTGCACACTCAGTCATGTACTTAAAGCTGAGCAATAAACACACACACACTCAGGGGCGGAAGAAAGTGTGTGTGTGTGTGAGTGTGTGTATATGTGTGTGTGTGTGTGTGTGTGAGTGTGTGTATATCTGTGTGTGTGTGTGTGTGAGTGAGTGAGTGAGTGTGTGTGTGTGTGTGTGTGTGTGTGAGAGCGAGTGTGTGTGTGTGTGTGTGTGTGTGTGTGTGTGTGTGAGTGTGTGTGTATATGTGTGTGTGTGTGTGTGTGTGTGTGTGTGTGAGAGCGAGTGTGTGTGTGTGAGTGTGTGTGTATGTGTGTGTGTGTGTGTGTGTGTGTGTGTGTGAGAGAGCGAGTGTGTGTGTATATGTGTGTGTGTGTGTGTGTGTGTGTGTGTGTGTCTGTGTGTGTGTGTGTGTGTGTGTGTGTGTGTGTGTGTGTGTGGCAGGTAGGGAGTGAAAGTGCTGTCAGGCCCTGCAGCGAGACAGCTGTGCAAACATGCAGCTGATGATGTCGCACCGCAGGGGATTGTGGGTAAGACCGGGGCAGACACACTTTGATGGTAGTTTTTACGGCGATCCTGAGAGCAGGTGTGAGTTTGGAGATCTAAGATGAGGATGTGGAGGGAAATATACAGAAGACAATCAGCGTTAATCTACAAGAGACACGTCTAAAATTATGTCCCAGAAACACATCAATAACAATTCCACACATCAGAGATATATGAAGGGTTATGCTGCACATATTTATGCACTCGTTTCACTGCCATGTGTTAAGTTATAAAACACCAGTACTAGTGCACCTAATAATCTGATGACTTGTTTTCTGGAAAGCTGCTTTGAAGCCGTATGTAAGGTGGTGCATACAAATAAACATGAATTTCATTGAACTGTTTGACTAAATGCACCATTTTCACCTACTGGTACATCCATACAGCCAAAAATACACACACACACACATATATATATATATATATATATATATATACATATTTAAAATAAAATAAATAGATATTTATAGTTTTTTCTAACATATATAAAATATATTTAAGAATGTAAAAAAGGGCAAAAATAAAAATATATTCAACTGTTTTGGAATATATTTACGCCATTTTTAATCAATATTTTTTGCCAATTGAAAAAATATATATTTTGTATATTTAAAAAAAAAAAAAAAAATGTTTTACCCTCCATGTATTTTCAATCCTAAAAAATACATTCTAATTTCACATTTGAAAAAAAAAATGTTGTATATAGTGTTTTAACATAACCCACTTTTTAAAAAAAAATCATAAAAATGTAACCGTAATGAATCATTAAAAATCCTGTTTTGACATCTAGTAAGCTATTCCATCAATGTTTGCATTTAGACTGTATTTTCATGCCCTTGATATATATTTTAGTATATGAAGGTTAAAAAAGTCAAAAAATGTTGTTATATTTTTTTTCTAACATTTCACGATTTCACACTTACATCTACTAGCACGATAACGTAATGCGTATTTGGCGTGTATGGTAATACGTTGTAGGCGTGCTGTCCTGGGGGAGGGCTCCTAGCCGGGAATGGCCCGAACCCAGTGAACCCCCCCGTGTGATTATAAATCTAGTGATATTGGTGGAGAAGGGGTGGTGGAGGGATGCTGCTTAACCGTCGACTGGATGGAGGTAAGACAGCTGTATTTATGTCCAAGGCTGATTACCTAGATTGTGTACCACCTGTGCTAATTAGCCTGAGTATCTGACGTGCTCCTCCCGAACTTAGTTTAAAAACTACGTGTCTAAACTTCATTTCACGATTTCACACTTACATCTACTAGCACGATAACGTAATGCGTATTTGGCGTGTATGGTAATACGTTGTAGGCGTGCTGTCCTGGGGGAGGGCTCCTAGCCGGGAATGGCCCGAACCCAGTGAACCCCCCAAAAAGCAATAGAATGTAGGACAGCCGCCAGACTAAGATTTACCCCCCAAATACGCGTTTGACATCTGGCGGGAGCTAGTTCCGAGGAGTGGCTTGTTTGGCAGGCCGGGGGGGTCTACGTGCTCTGAGGGAGCGGTTTAGCATGCATGAGTGGGCCCCACCGACTGCCGAAGTGAATTTCGTGGTTTTGGGGCGACCGGTCGGGGAGGGCTCAACCGAGGCCCAGCGATGGCTCACCGCATTGGGACGGGTGAGCCCTGCCTGCCGATGGAGGAGCAGCGTGGTTGGAGCCCTGGCCAGGAGGACCCGAGTTGCCTGCAGTGGGATAGTTCACGGAGTCGGCGTACCAGCCCTACTGGCCGTCAGCCCCTGCTAATCAGAGGACAGAGGGCGGTATCTGGCCGAGAGGACCCATGAAGCCTCCGATAGGGCACAATACCCCTCCGACGGACGGATGGGTCCTATCGGCTAGGCAGATAAAAAGATTTTGGGACGCCCAACAAGGAGGCTCTCGCAACATCCGACGGGAGATCGAGACTCACGGCATCGAATGGATGAGCGTCGCATGCGGACGGCAAGCATAGGAGCTCACCGGGAGACCAGCGTCAACGTCATGACATGAGACCAAGGCTACGCTGCCAGACGGATAGTCTCGCCGACGAGTAGGGAGAAGAGAAACCCGGAACTGGGGGGGCTCTGGCAGCATCCGATGGGAGATTGTAAGACTTAGGACATCGGACGGGTAAGCCTCGCCAGGCGGGGGGAAAAGGTTTGAGGATAGCAGAGACAGTTCAATGGTGTTCGGCGGGCAGATGAGGACCGCAGCGACGGCTAGGCCTCGTCGCCCGTCGGACGGAAAAAATAGATGGGTGACTGAGACTGACGCCGACGCTCTACGGTGAGGCCAATACTCACTGAGTCTAACGGGTTAGTCTCGTCTGCCAAGTGGGAAGCGGTAAGTCGTCTCGCTGTGAGGCTCACGTCGACGCCCAACGGGGGCACAATACCCGCTGTGTTGGACGGGTAAACGTCACCAGCGTGGGACTAGAAAAGGTAAGGATGCCTGGCCGGGGAGCTCGCGCCGGCGTCCGATGGGAGATCAAGACTCACTGCGTCGGACAGGTGAAGACGGAAAGGTAAAGTTTTGGTCGGGATGCTTAGCCGACATCCCACTGGTGGGCATGCCCGCCTGTTTGATGGGTTAGCATCGCTGACGTAGGAGGAAAAGGTGAGGTTGTCCAGCCGGGAGGCTCTTGCGGCGTCCGACGTGAGATCAATACTCGAAAGTCGGATGGTTGAACCTCGCCGGTAGTGGACTGAAAGCTTAAGATTGCCTGAACGGCCGGGCACGTAGCGTTCGACGGAGTTCGATATCGTGGTGCGAGCAGACGGAAAGGATGAGTTGTCTGGCTGGGAAGCTCTCGCCGACGTCCGAAGGTGGCTTCAACAATTGCTGTGCCGGACGGGTAAGCTTTGCCGAGCATGGGACTTTGAAAGGTAAGATTGTCTGGCTGGGAGGTTCCCGTCGACGTCCGACGGTGGCTTCAGCAATCGCCGTGTCGGACGGGTAAACCTTGCCGAGCTCAGGACTTGGAAAAGTGAGATTGTCTGGCTGGGAGGCTCTCGCCGACGTCTGACTGTGGTTTCAGAACTGCCGTGTCGGACGGGTAAGCCTTGTCGAGCGTGGACTTGAAAAGATAAGATTGTCTGGCCGGGAGTGCTCTCGCCGGCGTCCGTCGGGAGATCGGGGCTCGCCGAGTCGGACGGGTTTAGACAGAAAGGCAAAGTTTAGAGGGTCGGAAGGCCTCGCCGTCAACCGGCAGCGTGGTTGGGTAGGCCTTGCCGGCCGCAGGATGGAAAAGGAAAGTTGTCTGTCCCGGAGGCTCTCGCCGACGTCCGACTGGTTTCGGAATCACCGTGTCGGACGGGTAAGCCTGGTCAAGCAGTAGATTTGAAAAGGTAAGGCTGTTTGTCCCGGAGGCTCTCGCCGACGTCCGACTGGTTTCGGAATCACCGTGTCGGACGGGTAAGCCTCGTTAAGCAACAGGTTTGAAAGGTGAGGTTGTCTGGCCGGGGAGCTCGCGCCGGCGTCCAACGGGAGATCAAGACTCGCTGTGTTGGACAGGTAAAGACAGAAAACAAGCTGTGTGGCCAGGAGGCTCTCGCCAACATCCGACCGGAGGAAAATACTCGCGGTCTGGATGGGTAAGCCTCGCCGGCCGTGGGGTGGAAGAGGTAAGGTCGCCTGGCCGGGGTGCTCGCACCGGCGTCCGATGGGAGATTAAGACTCACTGTCGGACAGGTAAAGACGGAAAGGTAAAGCTGGGTAGCCGGGAGGCACTCGCCGTCACCTGACTGGAGATGGAAGCTCGCAGCCTGGATGGGTGAGACTCTCCGGCCGCAGGGTTGAAAAGGCAAGTTTTTTGGCTGGGAGGCTCCGGCCAGAAGTGGTGGTCCGCGGTATCGGGAGGGGGAGCCTCGCCAAGCGTGTGATTTGGACAGGTAAGTAAAAGCCAGGAAAGCTCGCACCGGGTTTATGAAACGAGAGTTTGGTGAGCTGATTTGATGTGGAACTGGTCCGTACGGATGTAGCTTTGAAAAGCTTCTGAAGACCATCTACCTAAGGTTTGGATTTGGTGTTTAGTAAGGCCTTTTTGGGCCGCTGACGTTGCTGCACCGATGCGAAAGGAGTGGCTGGAAAAATTTGCTGCCGAGATCCCTGCTGATAGCAGGACGGACTTGAGCTGTTTTTGAACCAGGTACGACTGACTGGTTTCCCGGTGTGGTCTAAGAATAAGGGTTCGAGGGGGGATTTGGCCTGGGAAATCCTGAGGTGGAGGTACTCACGGACGGCTTGGTAAGGTTGGATAGGTGAAGAGAGATTGAAAATGTAAACAAAATGACCTTTCTTGACTTGGTCTGTTTTGCTTTGTTTGATCAAAAAGGAGATGGTTTCGCTATCGAGGACGGTTAGATCTGAGATGGTGGGGTTGATGGCTGGGTCGAATTTAGAGGAGGCAGTTAGTTCGGCGCATCTTAAAAACCCAAAGAAGGCTAAAATAAACATGGTGTCGAGCGTACGGGCGGTATTGGGGGGTTGGTAACACGTGCGGAGGGCGTGGATGCACTTGGTGAGGATGTCTAGAGTAATGGGTAGTCTGGAGTCGGGACGAATAGGTCGGGATCGCTGGATTCCTCTTATCAACAATGCGGTTTGGGAATTGTTAATTTCGGGCGACGGAGCTCCGTACAATAGTTTGTGGAAAAATTGGATACCGCTTATGTAGCTCTTGATGGAGCTGACTTGGAGGCTTTTAATGCTGTTGAGGAAAGAAATAAAAGAGGTTATTGAGAGTAAGGAAAATTCAGGGAATGGTATGTTATAAGAGAGATGGAATGACTTAAAGCATTTCCATGCTGTCACGTATGTTTGGAGTGTTCTGGGGGCGAAAGCCTGGAGGATGGTGTCGAGCGACTTGTCGAGGAGGGGTTTTAGTGGGTGGTTTATGGAAATATTAATTCTGAATATGGAGGTACTGGGGTTGGGACTTCGTCCGCCTCTGGAGCCAACCTCCTGAACTTCTGAAACAGAAAGCGAGACAGTGAGTCAGCGATTTGGTTTTCTGAACCTGCGACATGTCTTGCAACTATTACGAATTGGTCGCATGCCGCGATCCATTTCAATCGTCTTAGGAAAGGCGAGAGAGCGGGAGAATGGGAACGGCCTTTGTTGACACATTGAACGACTGCTTCGTTGTCGCAGTGCACTAAGATACATTTTGAGGACCATTCGTTCCCCCATAAGAAGGCTGCTACCACGAGGGGGTAAAGTTCGGCGAGAGCTGAGGATTGTGGCAAATCCTGTAGCTGAGCGGGCCATGGAGACGCGAACCAGCGACCTTGGTAAAAACCTCCGAAACCGATTGAAGGAGCCGCGTCTGTGAATAGATTGATGTCAATAGGTGACGAAATGAGGTTGTTATAGAAGAGGGAAAGGCCGTTCCACTGTTTAAGGAACAAGGTCCATAACCTGAGTTCGTCGCGGCATTCTTGGGATAGAGAAATTAGGTCCTCGAGCGCGTGGGCGGATGAAGCGAGTATGAGGAGATGCGAGACAAAGGGACGACCCTGGGGGATGATGCGCATAGCGAAATTTAAATGCCCAAGCAGTGACAGAAGTTCGCGTTTGCAACAGCAACGCCTGTTGACGAGCTTAGTGGCGATGAGGATTATTCTATCGATTTTCTCTTTCGGCAGCGAAACCTGGAATTTAACTGAGTCTAGATTAATACCGAGGAATTCGATGGATGTAGTTGGACCCAGGGTTTTCTCCTGGGCAATGGGGATCCCTAGCTCGGAAAAAACTTTTTGGACTGTGAGTATGTGGGCGGCTGGGATGGCGTCGGGGGGCGAAATTATTAGGAAATCGTCTAAAAGGTGGATGAGCTGGGGAATAGCGTAATTGTTGGATAGAATCCAGCAAACGGTTTCTGAAAGCATGTCGAAAATTTTTGGGCTACTTTTGCAGCCGAAGGTTAGGCGGACGGCAAAGTAATATTTTCCTGCCCATTGTATCCCGAATAAATGCCATGAATCTGGATGGATAGGCATCACTTTGAATGCGGAAGTGATGTCTACCTTTGCGAGCCAGGCTCCTCGACCCGCAATTTTTATTAACTCGACTGCCTGTTCTATGTCGTGGTATCTAAGGGAAAATTCGTCGAGGGGAATCAGGCTGTTAATACTGGGGACTGTAGAATTGTGGGGAGAAGACAAGTCGATGATTAGCCGTTTTTTGCCTGAAAATTTTCCTGTGGCTATACCGATGGGGCTGACGCGAAAAACTTTGAAGGGAGGTTCGTTGAAAGGTCCGATCATGAAGCCTGATTTGACTTCTTTCCCGATGAGATCGTTTACGACGTCGGGCTCGGCGTGGGCTGATTGGAGATTGTTACAAATGTGATTTTGGGAAAGTGCGCATACGACACCGGGGTCAAAACCGTAACTCAAGCCGGACAGGAGATATTCGCGGAACTCTCTATCTGGATGGTGGGTGAGCTCGGTGGCCAGACGAGAAATATTCACGGGAGTCGATAGGTAATTTCTGTATTTTTTATTTGCAGCTTTGTGACACTGGGTCATGTGACGCGAGCATGAGCTCCGCCGCAGAAACTGCAGATATGGAGGTAGCGGCATCGGTGTCTAATGCACCTCCGGTTGTTGAATGAAAAGCATGACTGCCTGCTGTCCGCCGCGTATGGAGCTGGTGGTTCGCAGTCTGGGTACGCGACGGTTGCTGGTCTCGGGACGTAGCTGGTGGATTTCACGGAGGTGGGTTCTGGGTACTGAGCTGCTGAGGGATTGATCCGTGGGCAGTTTGCGGTGGTGTGGGCGATTGATCGGCACACGGCACATGCGATGTTCTTGCAGCCTAAGAACACCCTGCTGTGGAGATCTAGGTCGAGTGCGCCCCAGTAAGGGCATTGATTCCACTGTGCGACTCGCACCGCGCATTTTGCGGAGAACAGTTTGTGGTACGTAAAGAAATGCCCTCCTCCATAGGACAATGACTGCCAGATAAATGAGTTCGGCTATGACTGCCAGATAGTCGTTGAGCTCCCGTCGCCTGTGAGGGAAGACTGAGCATATGATTTCCGTGAATCGACTGAACGCTATGCAAAATTCGGGAAACGAAAGTATGCGAGATGACAGGGGGTTGGGGTTTTTCAACGTGACTGAGAAATCCCCGCAATCAATCTGACGGTTTGAGTCTGCCGTGGGTAAGAGGGAAAGGAGTGAGGAGAGATCGACATCTGCACCTGCTAAAATCTGTGCTCGGATGTTGTGAGCTGCTTGCAGGGGGTTCTGTGGCGATGGCGTTTGCTGGGACGGGCATTGGTGTAGCGGTGAAGAGCGAGTACTGCGATTTTGTTTGGAGGAGAGTATTGTAAGCGGCCGGAGGCGCTATATTTTGCGGCCCGTGCGGCCCGGTGTCTACTTGGGTTATCGGCCCTGAGCTAAGAGGGGTAGACTGAGGGATTGGGTTGGGAGGCCACTGCGGCCATGTGCTGGCTTGTGCTACGGGCCCTGGGCTGGGTTGTGGGGCTACGTAAGCCGGCCGCTGCGGCCAAGCGTTTACTTGAGCTGCGGGCTCTGGACAAAAGGGGGTGGGCTGTTGAGCCGGAACTGGAGGTGGAGGTGGCCAGAAGCCCGTTTGAGTTATGGGCATTGCTGGCTGGAAAGCCGTGCCGTACGGCTGAGCTACATCCGGACCCTTTGCGGGCCTTGCATCTGTGAAATCGGGGGCGCGGCTTTGGCTTGCCGACGGCCTCGTGCCGCTATCCGGAGCCCTTCGGGAGCTGGTGTTCGAGCGAGAGGAGGAATGAGGAGTCCAGCGGGGTGAGGCCGTATGTTTGCTCTTTCGTGTAGCCTTCGTGGTAGTTTTCGTAGAACGGGTAGTTGGCTTGAGATTCTTGTATAACTCATATAACTCCGCTTTAGTCGATTTACGAGGAGCCTGGATGTCCGAGTTGGCTAATGCTTGCCTCAGACTCGCCACGGTCCACTTCTCGATAGGCGGAAACGCGGGCCTGGCGGACCGGTATGAAGACGCCGGTGAATCCGCTTGTGTTCTCGCCGGAGAAGGCGAACAGATGCCTGGGCGTTTTAGAGGACGCGATGTAGCTCGGCGAGTTGCGGGCGGACCGCGAGCAGAAGCCTGGGGCTCGATTGCGAGGCTGCGCGAGGACTTGGAGACGATTGGCTGCGGGGATGCTACCGGGGAGATGAATTCATCCCCTGACGAGGAGGTATCGACACGCGACATTGTGGAGACGAGCGGACCAAATGCTGCTTAACCGTCAACTAGATGGAGGTAAGACAGCTGTATTTATGTCCAAGGGCTGATTACCTAGATTGTGTACCACCTGTGCTAATTAGCCTGAGTATCTGACGTGCTCCTCCCGAACTTAGTTTATAAACTACATTTCTAAACTTCATATATGTTGCATGTATATACTATGTACTATGTATTAGCCGTACTGATGAAACAGATGAAAAATCCCACAGATGCACACAAAAAGAAACCACGTGAAACACCCAAGCATCTCTATAAAATAGTTACAGATGGTTTGTATTGATTTTATTGAGATGAAATCTCAGTGCACATTTGTGAATGATTAATGCTGAACTTCAGTAGCAGTTAAATGAGTCCAAGTAATGGACCACATCAATAGAGTCTGGAAACCCTGCATCGTTCCTGTTAGAACATCAGCCAATCCACATGAAAGTCAATAACTGATCTGTTTATGATCAAACAGATCGAAACGGAGAAATATTGTGAGTTTCCACACTGTTAATCAAAGACACGTCACCAGTGGACAAACTCTTTTTAGTGCTGAACACTCAATGGCTTTTACTGTTGTTAATCGCAGCCACTTAGCAACACCCTAGCAACCCAGATAACAAATATATATATATTCTAAGAATTTGTTTTCATCAAGTTCTGAAAACGTTACATTCAAATATTCTCTGAATGTTTGAAATACGTTTGTTCTTGGTTATAAGAATGTTAAGTGAACGCTCCATTGTATCATTTCCCAAACATTATGATAATGTTACTTTTGAATGTTCTCTGAAAGTTCTGAAAAAAGTAGTAACATTTAAAAATGTTAGAGGAGTTCAAACGTTTCTGTACAAAAGAAAAAAGCTACAAATGTCCTTAGCATTTTTTTTATGTTTTGTGTACACACAACAGCCGCTCACACCAATCCACAAAAAGGAGTAAAAACGCTGCATTATTCATGCCAGGCCAGTAGTCTTTAACAAGAAACCATCTCATGTTCCCCATGGTTCCCCGAAGGGAACGAGACTGAGCGCTTCACTGGAAGCTGACGCCGGTGTCATGAGAAATCGGGTCCCATTGCCATAAATAAATACATACAGATATTAATGGCTTACTATATAGTGCATAATATAACAAAATAGGGCATAATGAAACAAACTAAACGTCATTTATTACACTTGATTAACTACTAATTAATAAATAAACATAATAATATCCTATTAAGTGAAAAAATGAAAATCATTAATTAGTTTTATTTATAAATAAATCATTTTACATTTAAAACTTAATTTACAACATAATTAAAAAATTATAATTGTGAACATTTGTAGGATAAGTGCAAATACTTGTATAAAATAAGCTCCCTAATCAGGTCTCTGTGTTTTATACTAGTACATAATCTAACGAATACAGACATTAATTATAATTATAACATAGTTTAAACAGCATTCATCATTACATGACTTTGTAGGAATTGTATTCAGGCACTAAAGAGAGTACCTATTAAAAGTAGTTTGAGCCAATGGGATCGCTAGGGGGGGGGGGACACTCATGACACCGGTTCCACTGCATGTGTTTTTAATCTTCCTGCTCGATCACACCCCCCCCCCGTGACGTCTCGCCCATCCATTGGGCAGATTACACACGCGGTTCAGAGCGCGGTCAATGCGTTTCGACGCAGCTCGAGTTCCTGAAGGGGAAACTACTGTGCACATATGCATTCTTCAAGTGGGCTACGTAACACGAACATGCATGACATCACTCTTCTCACAAATACTGGTTTTGTAGTTTGTATGGAGATGATGATGTTATTTTAAAAAACAATAATCTCAATTTGAAACCTATTTTCATAAGTTTGCTTTTACAGGCCCCTAAAACATTGTTGTGTTAGTGAGTGGCTAAAATGCATACAAATATTTCTGTTTGTTGTTTTCCGTTCGGTCCGATCTCATGAGAATGTGGAAATACTGTAATAGTATATAGCTGGTATTTCTTATGAATTTCCCAGATAATAAAGAACGTTATCAGAACGTTGTGGCAAGGTTCTCTCAAGATTATGATCAAATGTTCTTCCAATAATGTATGTACTATGAACAATGTGCTAGTGTTTTGAGAACATTATTAAAGACCAAATAACTCAGTAACGCTGCTCAAAGTTATTTAGATCTTTAATAATTAATTGATTTCATTTATT
>QVTF01008905.1:0-27500 GCA_003573665.1 Oxygymnocypris stewartii | reverse complement strand
AGTCTCAGGTACAGGGCATTGTGGGAGATGCAGTTCATAGTTAATACTCCGGTGACGGTGCCCTCCGGTGGTGTTCGGGGAGGGCCACAGAGACCGGGATTGTGACAATATGTTACGTAACATATAACATAACATAAAAAAAATCTTCCTTTTACTCCCAAAACGGTTTCATTTGCAGCACTCTAGTAAATTACAGCACGTTTTAGGCAAATTATCTCTTCTGAGCGATGCCCAAAATGCCGTAATATAAAAACATAATAAACACATACAATTATCTAAATGTTCAATTCATTATCTCATTATATTTATACTTATGCATTTGGCAAATTCTCTTATCCAGCATTAAAAGTACTCAGATGCATGGAGAATATTTTCTAAATATGTGTCCCTGGAGCACAAAATCAGTCATCAGCTGTTGTAAAAGCTATGTATTATATAACATAATAATAATTATAATAATAATAACGGAGTGTCTAAAAAAGTGCAAAAAGCACGCTTTGTTGATAATTTCCAACATTTGCAATAAGTAGTATATAAATAGCTGAAAATCCTGCTATTTTAACATCGTGTAAATAGCTGCTGGCTAATAATAATAGCTGAAGTGTGAGTGGAGAGAAACATCTTTTCATACAATGCCATAAAAGCAGTCATAAGCAGCACAGCTATATTTGTAGCAATAGACAACAATACATTATAGCCTATGGGTCAAAATTATACATTTTTCTTTTATGCCAAAAATCATTAGATATTAAGATCATGTTCCATGAAGATATTTAGTATCGTAAATATATCAAAACATAATTATTGATTAGTAATATGCATTGCTAAGAACTTAATTTGAACAACTTTAAAGTTGATTTTCTCAATATTTAGATTTTTTTGCATCCTCAGATTCCAGATTTTCAAATATTGTCCGAACCATACATCAATGGAAATATTATTTATTCAGCGTTCAGAATATGAATAAAAGACCCTTATGACTGGTTTTGTGGTCCAGGGTCACTTATGCTAATCACATGTATGTTATTGTAAGGAGCCTTAGTTTAAATGCTGTATTCACTGGATAACTGAACACACTGCAGCACCATTGTGTGTCTGTATAGTGAAAGGATGTGTTCTAGTTGAAGTGTGTAATGTAAGTCTACAGCGCCCCCTGCAGGTGAAGCAGTCTGACACCGAGCGGGGCTGTAGTCTTGAGTTTTGTGACCTCGAGCGTCCAGCAGGTGTCACACTGAAGTCAAACGCTCCAGTCTTTCCATATGTGACAGGAGTGACATAGTCCTAGTCCTTCACATGATGCAATAATCATTGATCTAGAGCAGGTAACGGGAACACTTTGTTCTCCGGGTCAGGCTTTTTCAAACAGTAGATACTATAGCATGCATTCACTCGATCACTCATCTGAGATGAGTTGATTCAGTGAAGCATTCGATTTGGATTGCTGTGCTTTTTGCAAAAACTTCCATTGCAACAACATTTGTCTCATGCACTCTCATCTGTACAGCCCTCGGGCGTCTTCTCCTCCATATCCAGTGCAATGTCTGCTTGTTGTTTGGACACGGGTTTTAAAGTATTAAGACATCAACATATTTCAATTAGAGCCTCTAATCAAACTAGACATCGCTGAGAGACGGCATGTCAAACATGGCAGCATTATAGTTGTGCATCACTTGAATTGCAAGATTGATTTAATGATAGTGTCTGTGCATCTATTGTTGGCCCGTCTCATCTGTAGATATTTCAGTTTACTCAAGTCATTTTTACACGCAGTTAATTCAGGCATGAAAATAGAGCTGAGAAATCTCTCAGGTCTTGCTATGGCAGCATCTCTTTGTTACTTTGCTTATTTAATACTGTCTAGACAGCACACAGATATAGTCCAGCAGTATACGTTATAGATGCAGACTTGAAAGCGTGCATACTTGATGGATAAGGCACACTCAATGTGCTGTTGTTGTAGCAGTAATAAGACTTAGTTTGCTTCAAATCATTTAATTAAGTTAAATATTCAGTTTCGTAGCATCTTTAACAGTCACTGTCAATCATTTCAAATGCAAACCGATGACTCTCATTCAAAGTGAATGATTTCTGTAATACTCAGAATTATTGTCTTGTTTTCCAGTATAACTAACTATATCTACTTAAATCAAGATACATTTACTGGAGAAGCAGAATTACATAAGATATATTAAGTGTTAGGTTTTCTGAGTTTCTGTTTAAAACAAGAACAAATATGGGGTCAGAAAAATAAATGTAATTCAAAGGGAAAATACAAAAAAATTTCTGATGCCATTGGTAGATATTTTTCTTGTTTTAAGCAAGAATTAATAAATACAAATAAAATAAAATTACATAAAATAATAAAATGTCATTAAAATAAAATTAAATACATAAAGAGAGAGATAATAAAGAGAAAGAGAGATGAAGCTGTATAAATAAACGACAAACACTGATCAAGGTTTTTATTAATTTCTTTGCAGTGCAGACTCTCTCTTAGGTGATGCATTTTGATAAATCAGATGTTTTATTTCATTGCTGTCCTGGTAAATCTTTACATTAAAGTTAGTAAATCTTTCATAGTATTAAGTAGTGTATATGTGATGAGAAAGCACAGAGTGCGGAGAGTAAATCGGAGAGTGGGCTGATGAATAGGATCATTGAGACAGATTGTCGTTTCTGGTTAATGAAGACGGCAGTGCCAGCACTTCTGAGCCGACGCCCTAATGTCTACAGCAGCAGCTGAGAGGCCACGCCCACACACAGCAGGCCACACCCACCCACCAACCTCTGATGGACAAAACAGGTGTGTGTGTGTGTGTGTGTGTGTGTGTGTCTGTCTGTGTGTGTGTGTGTGTGTGTGTGCGTGCGTGCGTGCGTGTGTGTGTGTGTGTGTGTGTGCATGTTTATGTGGTTTATGAGGACACAAATTTGTATAATGACATGGGTATGACATAGGTATTACAAGGAGAAGGTGATTTATGAGGACATTTTCAGTGTCCCCATAATTTAAAACGCTTATAAATCATACAGAGTGAGTTTTTTGAGGGAAAGTAGAAATGCACCGTCTCCTGTGAGGGCTAAGTTTAGGTGTAGGGTAGGTGTAGGGCAATAGCACATACAGCTTGTACAGTATAAAAACCATTACGCCTATGGAGAGTCCCCGTAAACCATAAAAACCAACATGTGTGTGTGTGCATGTGTGTGTGTGTGTGTCTATCTCTGTATGTGTGTGTGTGTGTGTGCGTGTGTGTGTGTGTGTGTGTCTGTCTGTGTGTGTGTGTGTGTGTGTGTGTGTCTGTGTGTGTGTGTGTGTGTGTGTGTGTGTGTGTGTGTGTGTGTGTCTATCTGTGTATGTGTGTGTGTGCATGTATGTGTATGTGTGCGTGTGTGTGTGTTTGTGTGTGTGTGTGTGTGACATGTGCAGCTCACACAATAAGACTGGAGAATATATCTTGGATTTAATCATATTTTAATCCAGGTATTTTACTGGAAACAGCACAATAATACTCCTTCAGAATTTGAAATTGTACAATGTACAAACTAAGTAAAAATGCCTTTATGTCATAAATACACCTTTAGTATCTTATTCAGAGTTAATAGATTGAGCAGAAAACAGGACAGTCACTTCACTTTAATGAAGAGTATCAGGATCGAGTGATGCTGACTTATTTTCCCAATGCTGAGATGCTCTGGTTTGTTGCTAGGGTGTTGCAATGCATTTACTAAGTTATTCTAAGTGGTTAGTGTGTTGCTAGGGTGTTGCTATGCATTTACTAAGTTATTCTGAGTTGTTAGCATGTTGCTAGGCGGTTTCTAAGTGGTTGTTGTGTTTTTGCAAGGTTGTTCTGGGTTGTTGCCAGGGTGTTCATATACAGTTACTAAGGTGCTCTGAGGTTTTTAAGGTCTTTGTGGTTGTAAAAGCGTTGGTATGTGATTTAATGTATCGTCATGCAGTTATTAGGATATTCAGCGTGGTTGCTGGTGTATTCTGAGTGTTTTTTAAGCATGTTGCTATGCACTTGCTACGATGTTGCTTGGCAGTTGTTAGTATGTTGCTATGTGGTTGTAAGGTTACTCTAGGCTGTTGCTAAGGTGTTGCTATGCAGTTACTAATGTGCACCGAGTTGTGTTTTTACACATTTCTATGCTCTAGTTTTTGTTTGTGGTTGTTAGGATGTTGCTTGGCTGTTGGTAGGGTGCTGCTACGTGGTTGTATGATTATTCTGGGTTGTTGCCAGGGTGTTGCTACGCAGTAACTAAAGTTATTAAATCATATTGTTATTGTTTAGTTCTTCGTGGTTATTAGGGTTTTGCTATGTGATTGCAAGGGTGTGTATTGTCATGCAGTTATTAAGATGTTCTGCGTAGTTGCTAAGGTATTTTGAGTGTTTTGTTTGTTTTTTGAAGCACGTTGCTATGCAGTTGCAATGATGTCGTTAGGCTGTTGTTAGGGTGTTGCTATGTGGTTGCAAAGTTGTTCTGGGCTATTGCCAGTGTGTTGCTATGCAGTTATTAATGTGGTCTCAGTTTTTTTTAGCACATTTCTATGTCCTATTTTTTGTTTATAGTTGTTAGGATGTTGCCAGGGTGTTGCTAGGGTGTTGCTATGTGGTTGCATGATAGTTATGGGTTGTTACCAGGGTGTTGCTATGCAGTAACTGATGTGCTCTCTGTTTTTAGGCATATTACATATTACTGCTAATGTATTCTGAGTTTTGCAGGACATTGCTATTCAGCTGCTAGGGTGTTTCTAGGCTGTTGCATGATTGTTTTGGGTTGTTGCCAGGGTGTTGCTATGAAGTTGCTAAGGTGCTTTGAATGGATTTGCAGCATATCGCTAGGGTGTTCCGGGTGATTGCAAAACAATATCCTTCTTTTGTGTCTTTCCCAAATCGACTTGCTGTCTGTTTGTTCCAGTCTCGCTGCTCGGCTCTTCGGTTGATTTCTGTTTTTCAGCTTCGCTCCTCTGACTTTAGCGTTTTGCTTCCCTCTCACGTACGGCTCCATATCATTCTCTTAACAGACGTGAACACCGTGTAGCGCTCCAGGATGACTCCCAAAACAATTGGCTGCGTTTGGCCTTTAGCTTGTAGTATTTCATCTCAAGGTCAAAGAGGCAGAACAGATGAGTTTTCCTTCAGGTTAGAGGCGGATTCGCTCCAGAACTATCTCGCTGGCTTTTCTGTGAACAGCAATGTGAGTGAGAATAAACAGAGTCTATTTGTTTTCTTGTTTGCTAATCATTTCCTCACGTTATTATGTGATCAATATGGCCACATTTCTTCTCAGTTTTCATTCGGCATCAGGTGTTGGCCATGTGGCGTGAAAAAACATCAAAACTCTGCTGGAACATCCCGATCTGACAGCCGAGGAAAAACAGTACGTGTTTTGCATTGTGTGCATGTGTAACACCCCCGACACGGGTCCGCACCAACTCACCGAGCAGGTCGCGAACGCGGGACGCGGGACGCCGGCGCGGGAGGCGGGCGCTCTAACAAGGACAGCTACAGCCTCTAACGTCAGTCGCCAGAGCGCCTCTTTTTGAGGTCAGGGGAGTGAGGTTTACACACAGCCCTTACTGGCATACATCCGCTACACTCACGCCCCTAAACCTCACTCCCGTCTGGGTCACGGCACCAATGTAACTCCCCCGACACGGGTCCGCACCAACTCACCGAGCGGGTCGCGAACCCGGGACGCCCGCGCGGGATTCCAACGCTCTAACAAGGAACGCCAAAGGCTACAGCCTCTAACGTCAGTCGCCAGAGCGCCTCTTTTTGAGGTCAGGAGAGTGAGGTTTACACACAACCCTTACTGGCATACATCCGTTACACTCACCCCCCTAAACCTCACTCCCGTCCAGGTCACGGCACCAATGTAACTCCCCCGACACGGGTCCGCACCAACTCACCGAGCGGGTCGCAAACCCGGGACGCCGACGCGGGAGGCGGGCGCTCTAACAAGGACAGCTACAGCCTCTAACGTCAGTCGCCAGAGCGCCTCTTTTGGAGGTCAGGAGAGTGAGGTTTACACAAAGCCCTTACTGGCATACATTCATTACACATGCAATGCCTTTCACGAGTTATGCACAATTACTAGAAGTAAAGTAGTAAATAGAAATGCTTAATTCTCTATTTCTTTAATTTACTAGCAAATGCATTCGTCACCTTTGCCTTTCTGATTATGTGTTCATGTAGGCCTTTATAGCAATACTGTAATTGTTACCTAAATCTATTAAAGGAGTTGTATTAATTGAAATAAATATATCTAATAATATATAATAAATATTTCAAATACTTTGAAGTTTAAGAATTTTTGCCTTAGTAACTAACTGAAATAATTGTAAGTACTAAAACTGTTAAAACTAACACTGAAATAAAATAAAACTAAATAGAAATATTAAGAATACCTTAAAAATGCGAAGCACATAACAGAAGGACAAAAAATTGTAATATTAAAATAGTTTTCATTAACTGAAATAACATAATAATAAAATAGAGGAAAATTAAACTTGGTATAAATTATAACAATTATATAAAATTAAATTATAAATGTTGCAAAGAAGTTTAAGTGTGAAAATAACTAACACTGAAATAAAAATAAAGCTAAATAGAAATGTTAAGAAATAAAAAAATCTAAAAGCATATAAAATGAGTAAAACAAACTAAAAATAGCATTAAAATGTACTATTAAAATAGTTTTTATTAATTTAAATAAAATAAAATATGTTGTAAATGCTTCCTTTTGCAACTAACTGAACTAAATACTAAAATGTCTCACAATTAAATAAAAGAAAGCTAAATAGAAATATAAAAGACGTAATTATTAAAAACAAACACATTTTCACATCATTCTGAATGAAATAAAGACAAATCATGATGTCTATGTATCTCATGTGTCATCGTTATATTCTATTATATGACATTTAATTTGCCTTCAGCCACCCTGCTCTCCAGATATCACATTGACCATTAAAAAAACATTTCGGTCAACCACAAATTAATATAACCTTACAAATATGACAGAACTACATTCAGTTTGCCATTACAGCTCATTTGAGGTTGTGTGCAATCATAATAAATCTCTAAACAGAGATCCGAACACCAGAGAGATGTCGTTTATGTGTTTAGTTAGCGTGCTCCAAATGTATATGTGTATCTGGAGCGGCCTGCACGCGTGCCGTGTCTCTGAGCGCTGACAGGATCTTGGAGGCCGTTCGGACGGCCTGCAGAACCTGGCCACGGCTCAGCCACGAGGCCTGGAATCTGGGTTAATAGAGAGAGAGAGAGAGAGAGAGAGAGAGAGAGAGAGAGAGAGAGAGAGAGAGAGAGAGAGAGAGAGAGAGAGAGAGAGAGAGAGAAAGAGACAGAGAGAGAGAGAGAGAGAGAGAGGGGAAAAATAAAAACAGAGACGGCTAAGGCACAGACGATGCCAAAGGGAAGTGAGGTCATCACGGCGGCTTCTCTCGCACTGTTCTGCGGTTGTCACCTCGTCTTCTCGCTCCATGTTGGTGGACATAAACCATCGCACGAAAGATATTTCTGATATTTCACACGATATGCATCAGTCTCTAGTACCAGCGCACGCACATTTAAACGCTCTCCGCTAAGATGAGAGCAACAGGTGGTAGAACGGAAAGAGCCTGAACGTTTGTCATCTTTTCCAGGTGGTCTTTTTCTCTTTGGGATTAATCTCAGCTGTTTCAAACACAAACAGCTCTACTAACGATAGAAAGTGCACATATTAACATGCATCTTCTCTAGTACTTGTGCTCTAAGTGACATGATCAAACCTGTGTGACGAATACTGCATATCCATACTACTCATTTAAACTATTGCGTTTTGCATACGTTATAATACGTAGTATAGTAGTACCTGTGAATACATTTGAAATTGCACAAAAGTGGAAATAAAGTGAACTGGTTTGTGTTTGTAAAGCACGCTATTAATGAACAACGCTGCATGCACTGAAGGTCATCTCTAGTTGCCCATATGGCAAAAAATATCTTTTCAAATATATATATTTTTTTAAATGTTCAGAAATATTCAAAAAATTGCCAAAATATGTTTACTAATATTTAGTTATTTTGCATATTCTGACTTCTCATCTGATGTATGCTGTATAAAAGGCAGTGCTGTGTAGATTACTTAAATTGTGTAATCCGTTACTGATTACAAATTATGTGAAGAACATTATAGTTAGTAACATACAAAATCTATTAGATTGACACATTTTAGATTAACGGGAAGACAAGGTTCTCTCAAAGTTATGAACAGTAACGTTAATAAAATGTTATACATTGTTCGTGGAACGTTTTTTTTAAATGTTCATCTAAATGTGATACTTGTTTCACGATGTTCAGAGAACATTTAAAAGTACAATTCCTATAGTATTTTCAAAATGAGAAAATAATGTTTCGTACAACCAAGAAAGAATTGTTAAAACATTTATTATACAGAAATAATGTTCATAACTTAATTGGAATATTAGCTAAATGTCCTCCGAGCATATTTTTTTGGCAGGTATTCTGACTACTTTTTCATTAATATTAGATCATTTTTGACCTTGTTTTAACAGGAATATTTTGTAAAAGGTGGTTTATGAAGAATTGCAATGAAAGTAAAAATAAAGTCCTTTGCTTGCATATATAGCATGCTGTAAGTAAACGATGGATATCTGCTGCTGTGCCATCAGCATATCCGCATGCAAGCCAAAAGTCTTGTGCTTTCCTCTTTTCCTGGCTTTAATCGTCGCTCACCTTTGTTCTCCCGTGGGATCTTGAAGAAAGCAGGATGAAAGGGATCGGAGATGGAGACTCTTGCATGTTATCTTCTCTGGAATGCCACCGAAGAGAAACCCTTTTTTTAAGACGTACACACTCATACAGGGCTCATTGTTAGCGGTGTAGCGTCTGTGATCAGGCAGGCCTAAGAATGATCAGCGTATGGCCCCTTCTCCTCTTTCTTCCCATCTCACCCCTGATCCCGGGCCCCGTCGGCTCCACACAGAGCGCTCTCACAAACCTGCACTCTCCGATTATTATCTGCCCAACGTTCTTCCTGCTTTTTCATCTGCCCTCTGCTTTTGTCCTCTGGTCTCTTTACTCATTTCCTCTCTTCCACCGCCGTGTCCTTGCTCACCTGTGGAGGGACGCAGCCAGCGGGAACACGTTCAGCAGGGAGGCTGTTGTGTTTGGAACTTTCTCGTGGCATGCCATCATTCCATTAGATCATTTATCACATCTGCTTTGAGGACTTATTAAAGATTAAGAAAGTTTGAAAGAGTAATCACAGTCGACGCGGTGATATCTGTTATTATGACGTGACTGGTTTAGGATTAGCTGTACTGTCTGGAGAATTCATTTGGGATGTGTGTTTTTCAGAAACTCATTTAGGTTATTTTGATCTCAAATGCACAGACGGCGAAGAGGAATGTAGATGGAAGGGGGCAAATACTTTTCCACAGGAATGTATCAACTTTGTCATTTCTGTAAAAATTTAGAAATTTAGAAATTCTTTCTCCAAAAATAAGGTAAATAATAATAGACGAGAATGCATGAAAAATAGGCAATATATTATGCATGTGTAAAACTATAAAATTATGCTTTAATTACATTCATGCATAGATCAGATGCGTTTATCCCCATTTTTTGTTTTAAAGTTTTAATGACTTTTACGCAGAATTTGACAAAAGCAATTCATCACAGAGCCAACAGTATTTTAAATATACAATGGCAGGTTTATTAGACCACTAAAATAATTTAAATTTCAATGTTATTGAAGATAATTTGACATTGGAGGAATAGAGTTTATATTGTGGGTTTATATTAGGATCTGAATTTTGATTGCAGACTTTTACTTTGGAAAATATTGTGGTAAGACGTAGTCTTAGTTGGGAATTTAAGCAATTCTTTCCATTGTTCTCAGTTTAATCTCGTCACTATAGGAGACATAATTTAAATTAAAGAGCTTTCCACTGAGATTGGGAAGGCATTCAGTGCAGGATAATAAACTTGACATCTAGATTCGAGGAAAGAAGAGGAATGTTGTGCTAAAAAAGCAAATGCACAAGTGATATGGCAGCCACAAGAGTGTTTTGAGAGCTTGTGTTTTGGTCACCATGGCAAGACGTCTGTTTTCTCTCCTCAGCATTCGTTTCAATTCAAAAGTGAGAAAGCAGAATGAACGGAATGCTAGAAAGAACGTGCCACCTTTTCCAGGCACTTCACACTTGACCCATGACTGCTCGTGACCTTTACTTTGCCTTGATCTTCATCAAGTCTTTAGAGATGCTAAATCAAACACCGTAAAATAATTATTTGTTAGGTCACCTTATATGAATGCATGGCCATAAAATGCATGTTTGATCTTGCTGTAGTGTTTATTTGAAGGTTGATGATTGTGGAGATAAGCATTCATGGATGAAATGAAAGTTTAATGGTCCAATGACCGAACCTTGAGGAACACCATAAACTTTGAATGAGACACGTTGATTAGAAACGATGTCGTCACTGTTGTCTGGGTGATTAGGGGAGAAAACCTAGATCACACACACTGCCTTGCCACTGCTGACCTTGTAGGTGACCTTTCTCCTCAGTCTGTGACCGTAAGGAGGGAGAACAGGCAGAGCTGTCATCTCTTTAGAGACCGACAAATGTTGATGGGTGATGTTAACTGACAGGCCTCTGATGTCTGACACTAACCGCTGACCCTTCATAACCTAGGAGTTGGTCTTGTTGCCCTGGCAATTGGGGCTTATACAATCCCTGCAAGATACTTTAGAAGTCTGAGAACTTCTGGGAAACACGTTGATCTTGTGCAGACCTATATTTGTATAGTGCTTATCATAATACACATTGTTTCAAAGCAGCTTTACAGACAATCTTGATGTTTATAATATCTTAATATCTTCATGCCTTACAGTTTTTTCACCACATAATGAAAATTCTACCTTTATTTAAACATGCCTATGTATGATTATTTTCTTCTGTGGGACACAAGAGTGGAAACTCTGAAGAAAGTTCATGGTTTTCTGTTATATTCTGGGAAAATACCTAGTGATCACGGATGCCAATCTCTAAAACAGACAAAATGATGCAGCTCTGAAATCTGCATTGAATGCATTATGTTCCTGTGGCTCAGTGGTAGAGCATTGCATTAGCAGTGCAAAGGTTGTGGGTTCGATTCCCACAACCAAACAAAACATGTATGGCCTGAATGCACTGTAAGTCACTTTGGATAAAAGCGTCTGCTAAATGTGTAAATGTACAAGTGTGAATTGAGAGCTGCCACAAATAGCAAGCTTTTCAACGAACAATGACTTCAGTATAATCAGTTCCTGCACAAATCCGTCAAAGGACTTCAGAAGAAACACAGCGCACAAGTCATATTGAATACTTTTATGCTTCCTTTTGTCGCCATATGTATTCGTTGCATGGTGACAAGTGACCACATTTTGCTAAACTTCCCTCTTAGCGTTCCATGAAAGAAAATTAGTCATTTGACTTGGTAAAGGATGAACAGAATTATAATTTCTGTGTAAACTACTCCTTTAATTGTTTAATTTAATGATTTTCCAAGAATGAAATAACGTTAAGTAATATGACGCATTTGAATGACACAAGTAAGCTGCAGTAAGTGGAGCAACGTTAACCACCGTTAATGTCTTAAACCAGAAAGAGCGTAAACACCAGACTGGAAGAACAATTAACCCGGATCATGCTGTGGTCTGGAAAGCTCCTCATCGTGGATAGTTTCAGGCCATCAGCTCTATTTGGGTGCCGGCATGGGAAAATCTCCATGGAGACTTCAGCGCACTCGTGATAATTAGAAGAATGCCGACGGCTGATTAGGACGAGGCTGTGGATCCAGCATGTTGGGTATGTGTGGTCTCACAAGCACATAAAACCATCTGCATGTTTATTACCAACGTTTACCGTATATGTCGACACACGTGCATCTGAAGTCACAAAGCAGTGTGTATCAAACAGTAAATGCATGCTGATATTACAGACAACATGCACTCATCACTTCCATCATGAATGTGCAAAACACAAACCACACACTCATGCTCTACCCCTTCCCAGAAATCCACTGACAGACAGTTTGACTGGTATGACGGCATCCCGGAGGTGCTTTGAAGCGGCTGTGTTTATGTGACATGAGGGGGTGTCTGCTCTGTTGATTTTGAGCCATGTTGTAGATTTTCTTGACAAAGTGTTGAAAGTATTTGCTCTCTCTGAAGCCTCCGCCAGCTTGGTTTTACCATTGGCGGTGCACAGGTCTGTAGGTTCAGTATTCGCAGTGTTATTCCATGTGAGCGTCGTTATGGCAATGCTGCGTTTAACATGGTAGAGAGAGCGGCTACTGTTGCCGTTGCCTGGAAGCCGCGGTGCTGTTTGCCCAACTGCGGCCTTCACACTTCTAATGCTGAATGTGCTCATTCTGCACGAGGCCTCCCACGTTACTGCCTGAGCGTTTGTCAGCGGACCGAAGATGCTTATGAGAAATCATAATTACCATGTAGTGATGGGAATAAAATGGATGCAGTGGCAGGGTCATTATAAAAGAGTTTTCAGCAAGTTGATGGAAAAGCATGCATTTCTTGACGTTGTACTGGATCTCATACATGTATGTGCAGTAACAGTAGATGCATGCATGGTTTACCGTAGTAAGAATGTTGAAAACTACAAACCAATGTTTTGCATCATAAATCTATTTTTCTTCCCCAAAAAAAACACATTCGTGAACATGTTTGTTTACATTATAGCTGTAATAATTCCAATTAATTTCCAACTTATTGCCAGGGTTGTTAATGTTAACTAAAACTACAATTAATTTAATGAAATCTGAAATAAAATAAAATATTAGATAAAAAACTTAAACTTAAAAAAAGGAAATTAGAAACAAAATAAATCTAACGAAATTAACTGAAGTAGTAAAATGACTAAAACTAAAATAAAAGCAAATAGAATAAATATGAGTAAAACACAACTAATAAAATGATACAAGTACTTAACATAATTATTAAAATATAAATAAAAATAAGAACTGAACATTTAAAAGTAAAGCTAATATTATATTATAATGAAAATAGTATTATGAATTTTAAATAATATAAATAATCTAAAAAAAACATAATATTCCTAAATAAATATTTAAAATGTGTCACATGACTTCAGAAGACTTGAAAATCAATATCATATTGAGTACTTTATGGTGCTTTATGTCACCTTATGAATATGTGTTCTTTTCACGATGAAACAGTGACAACATTTAGCTAAACTTCCCTCTTTGTGTTCCACGAAAGAAAAGTAGTCATATGACTTATTAAAGGAGGAACGAGTTGTCATTGTTGTGTAACTTACTCCTTAAAGTCTGTCATTTAATGATGCATCCAAAGAAGGAAAAAATCAACAAATATAGAGTGGTGTATGCATGTGAACTGTGAAAGTACAGTAGGCATTGGTGTCTATCTATCTATCTATCTATCTATCTATCTATCTATCTATCTATCTATCTATCTATCTATCTATCTATCTATCTATCTATCTATCTATCTATCTATCTATCTATCTATCTCTCTCTCTCTCTCTCTCTCTCTATCTCTCTCTCTCTATCTATCATCTGTCTGTCTGTCTATCTATCTAAAATCATTGGAAAAAAATTGCAATTAAATTAAACCGAAAACCGATGAAAACCGATTTTTTGGGGAAAAACAACAACATTTTGAAGCAGCATTACACTTGTTGTTTTTACGCTTGAACCCTTTCTGGTCTTTGCCTCACATGCATATGTACGTATCTATGAGTGCATTTGAGTAGAGACTGAGTAGAGTGAATGAAAGCGTGTGAGGAATGTGGAGTTGTGCTGTCTGCACTGCTGTCATGTATGTGTGAAACAGCACTGAAGGAGCTGCCAGTGTCCGTCTATAGTTATTATTGAGAAGCCCGAGCTCTTCAAACGGCCAGCGTTCGACCGCACGGCATTCCTCACAAACAGGACAGAGCTTTGAAGTGCTCTCAATAGCTCTGTTCCAAAACATAGTAAACGCTCATTTCGCTCTGCTCGGCCTCCATGTTATTTTTCGACTCTGCTTGTGAAAATGCATGCATTGGATATATTGAAGTGTAATAATTGCATCTTAAACAGCATCTGCACTGGGGTTTAGAATGGAGCTCTTGTCTGATACTGGGACATCATTATAGAATATTTTCATTGCACAGATTGTATTTTTCAAGCTCTACTGTTCCTCAAACTCAAACCCGGTCTAAAAGCGATTCACAGCTCAGGGGAACTTCACTGAAAGATCAGACGACCAGGACCTCACTGTACCACTTTAATAACCTCTCATTTCTATGTTTCGTTTTCTAATATGCTTTGCAATTTTTTATTTTATGGAATTAGGTAGTAAAAATAATGAAGTCTAAAAAAGTTCCTTAATGTGACCGTTAGCTAAGCCAAGCATCATGTTGACTATTTCTCAATTAGATGTCTTATAGTTATTATAATACACTGATTATTAAAATTCAGCACATAACCGCATAATTCACATGCCAACAACCACTTAAAAACTTGTCAAAGTAAGCATGTAGTATAGGAACAAAAATATCTACATGTCATTATGTAATCGCATTTAAAGGGTTAAAATCCTGGAAATGAAATCCTTTTTGGTAGTTATGATCAGGATATCAATGATAAGGGAACAATAGTAATATTTTTTTAATTAATAATCAAGAACTATCACTTATGAAAAGTTATATTTTTTATTAATATAAAAATATGACTTATATATGTTACTATTTTATATATATATATATAATTAATTAATCAATTAACATTTATTTGTGGTTGTGTGTGTGTGTGTGTGTGTATACACACACATACTGTAAGTGAATAAATAAGTTAATTAATTATACTTTTACATATAAAATAGTAACATATATAATACACACACAATAATTAAATTCATATTAATGAATTATATTTTTAAATTCATATATATATATATTTATTTTTTTACATATTTATGACCATTTTATGCATATTTTGTCCTCTAAGGACCTCAATTTACTAAATTGACACACAAGGGTTAATATGCAGATTGCACATTATAAACAGTCAATAATCATTTAAATATCTTGTCAACATAACTTGGTAGTTTTTGAATTATTTGGACGGCTCAAAATGAAATATGTTGATTTCAGAGTCATAACCGGGAATATGCTGGGCTGCAAAACCACTGCTTCTGTCACATATTGATTAGAATGATATGTTGATTTGATCTTATGTAATGTCTCATTAGCAGCGGCTGCATGTGTTTATGTTTCGCAGTGATGATGGGTTGTAATTGCACGCACGCACGCACGCAGGCACAGGCCGTTCGGTTCCAGCGGTGACTTCCGGTCTTAGCTTGGATTGCTGCAGTGGTTTAACGCTCCATTGATAGAGAGCACTGTAAATCCTGTTAAACACTGACGACAGCACTCAGCATGTCACCGCCGTCCTGACGGATGCATGTGCTGCGAGTGTGTGTGTGTGTGTGTGTGTGTGCGTGCACTTACAATGAGTCACGCTGGCACTGGTGTCATAATACTTCACATAGACTACTCTCTCTTATAATCATTCATTAATATCATAATACTTCACATACTCTCTTTTATAATCATTCATTTATATCATAATACTTCACATAGACTACTCTCTCTTATAATCATTCATTAATATCATAATACTTCACATACTCTCTTTTATAATCATTCATCTGAACGGTTTTATAAGATATGCGTGCAAATCTGAATCTGTTCACAGAAAAGTCCCAGAACCTGACTTTGAGAATGTTTTGTTCTATTTTATTTGTAATTTAATTTAATTTAATTTAATTTAATTTAATTTTATTTTATTTTGATTTAGTTTAGTTTTATAAATATATATATATATTGTTTTTATTTATGTTAAAAATGCAGAAAGTTTTCTGCTAGTATTAGGGTAATAAAATGTGGGTTATAAAATATGTAATTATCTGTGTATTTTATTTGTATTTTGTATTTTATTTTAAATGTCTATATATTATTAAGTGCATTATTTGCATATAAATCTTAATATTTAAACAAATATATTTTTCTATATAATATAATATATATTTGTGGTATTAATATACATTTTTAAATAAACCCTAAATATATTATCCATACTATAAAATATTGTGTATGTATGTATGTATGTATGTGTGTGTTTATTTATAAAATGCAATATTTTACATATGTGTATTTTATAAAAGCACAAAGACAGTTGTAATATAGTGATTACAGTCACTCTGTTGTGTTTTGTCGAACAAACACACTTTAATATGACTCTTTTTCATTGCAACATGGCATCTCATGTCTCATTGCTTAAATCATGCGCTGCTATGTTTGCATGCACTCCGACGGACTTTCCCGGGTAACATATCCCATCATGCGCTGTCCTGGCCTGGGCCGTGCGTATATGTGTTCTGGTAAAAGCAACGTTACTCACTGCCAGATGTGTGATGTTTTCTATTTGTTGTAACATGAGCACAGTTTGTTCAGGAAGCTGTGATGGCGTTTGGTGTAATACTCTGTTGTGGGTTTCTCCTCCCCCTGTCTCCTCACGGCATCCAAACGCTCGCTCAGTCTCAGCCATTGACGTATACGGCTTAATGTTTCTGTTATGTGAGATTATGCAACTCTATGAGCTGCAGATGTTTCGAAGCGGCACTCATGACAGTCGAGTGCGGTTCTGCTTTGCCCTTTAACCTGACCGTAAAACAAAAATCACTCAAAGGCCCATCAGGCTTAATTTGCCTCATAAATATGTCCCTCTTGTCTGTTAAAGAACAGGCAGATGCTGTGGACGTGTTCTGCATCACGTAGACGTCATTCTGGTGCAGGTACAGCGTGCACGTGGACGGCTGAGAAACGTTGTGCAATCTTGTTTTCAGACGTGCATCACACCAGACGGTCATTTACAGGATCTCTGCCTCATGAGATCTCACTCTGAGCTTTCTGTATCTGTCAGTCAGTCAGTCGCACACATCGGGTTGACGGTCAATGGTCTCGTTTCTCTTGGCAAATAGCTTTGTTAATAGATATTGGCTTTAAAGCATGAACTACTTGCTTAGTCACACATAATCACAGCTCGTTTGAAATCGGCACGAAATACAAAATCAAGCCAGTCGTGCACCCAAACGTAAGTTTTCAGTTTCTGTGCTGTGAGGTAAAGTGATTAAGGTCACGCGGTCTATTTTTGGCATGTGATGGTTTGGAAGCGTCGATTAGAACAGCTTAAAAATCATAACACAAATCAGTATCAGGCACACTTTTATAGCTGTTAAGAGGTTACATTATAGTTGTTTTAAACATAAACAGTTTTTGTGAATATAAAATCTGAAATCTGAATATTGCTTTTCATGCAAATCTAATTTGCATGCATTTATTATGCATTTGGCAGATGCTTCTATCTACAGTGATATACATTGCTTTCAAACCTAATACTCTAATTTAATCTTTTTAAAAGCCACGACTTGATATTTTATTTTATTTGGTTTTGTGTTATTTAGTTTTTTATTGTGAAAATGCAGAAGGTTTTCTGTTAATATTGGGGTTTTAAAATGTGGGTTATAAAATATTTAACTATCTGCATAGCACTGTCATGCTAAAAAACAATAGAAGTCTATGCAATGTCCTCTTTTGAATAGCTAAGTGTGTGTGTGTGTGTGTGTGTGTGTGTGTGTGTCTGTGTGTGTCTCTCTGTGTGTGTGTGTGTGTGTGTGTGTGCCTGTGTGTGTGTGTGTCTCTCTGTGTGTGTGTGTCTCTGTGTGTGTGTGTGTGTGTGTGTGTGTGTGTGTGCCTGTGTGTGTGTGTGTGTATCTCTGTGTGTGTGTGTGTGTGTGTGTCTCTGTGTGTGTGTGTGTGTGTCTCTGTGTGTGTGTGTGTTTAATAACACAAGCTGCATTCAAGGTGTACTTTATTTATATTAGTATGCACATTAAAACCGACAACTCAAATTGTGTATTTTTTAAAGCCACAACTTCAATGTTATGTTTATTTTTTCCTTTAATGCACATTTTTGTATGCATGCATGAAAATTAATTTCTTTGGCCGTTACATCACGTCTCGATGTTGTTTTCAGCATCTGAAACCTAAACCCGTGTCCCAGCACAGTTAAAAACCGTTTTGTTTTTGCACAATACGCAATGTTCCTCATTAATGGAGACAAATTGAATTTTAGTCTTATTAGTCCACACTGTGTTCTTCCAGTAGATCAGGTGATATTTGTCACACTAGAGATGAGCAGCGGTGTTGTGTTTGGACAGCAGAGTGTTTTCTGTCCTGTTTGGTTTTTCTTAAGGTGGATTCATGAAGATAAACAGCAGCCGGTGCCAGAGATTGCTGAAGATCCTCAGCTGATAACCTCAGATTCTTAACCATTGCTGTCATTAACATTTCAAGCCCAAGTATGTCATTTCTGTGAAACACGTGCTAAGATAGGTTTTTTTCTTTCTTTTTCATAAAGTGGTTTTCTAAACACTTTTCCCTCTCTATCTTTGGTCAGGCAAAGATAAACTGGCCTAAAGTTACACCACTGATGGAGTCAAAGTTTTTAACATTATCGGCGTTGCTGAATGGGATTTCCTTGGACAGTCTGGATTCAATTCCATCCAGTTTCAAAGATGTCAACGATGGTCTTGTAACCATGCCAAACAAACTGAAATCTGTTGTTAATATTAAAGGAATAGTTCACCCAAAAATACAAATTATTTGTGAACAATATTTGAGAGAAATAGGCCTTTTGTGTACATAGAAAAGTCTTAGATCTTTGAGTTCAGCTCATGAAAAATGGGGCAAAAACAAAAGTGTTACGTTTCTAATTTGGTTCAGTATACATTAGGATAATGAACTGTATTAGTTGGGGCAACTGTTTAAACATTTAATAAATGTGTCCCTGGAGCACAGAAGCAGTCATAAGCAGCACATCTATATTTGTAGTAATAGCCAACAATACATTGTGTGAGGCAAAATTATAAATGTTTCTGTTATGACAAAAATCATTAGATATTAAGATCATGTTCCATGAAGATATTTTGTACCGTAAATATATCAAAACTTAATTTTTGATTAGTAATATGCATTGCTAAGAACATCATTTGAACAATTTTAAAGATGATTTTCTCAATATTTAGATTTTTTGCACCCTCAGATTCCAGATTTTCAAATATTGTCCAAACCATACATCAATGGAAAGATTATTTACATTTACATTTATCAGACGCTTTTATCCAAAGCGACTTACAATTGCATTCAGGTTATACATTTTCATTAGTATGTGTGTTCCCTGGGAATCGAACCCACAACCTTTTGCACTGTTGATGCAATGCTCTACCACTGAGCCACACAGGAACACTATTTATTCAGCTTTCAGGTGATGTAGAAATATCAATCTCAATAAAATTGACCCTTATGACTGGTTTTGTGGTCAGGGGTCACACATGTGTGGTTTAATATGTGAGGAGGCCTGCGGCGGGACTTATGTAGTGTGTGTTGTGTCTGTACATGTGTCATCAGGCTAGACTTTGCTCTAAAGGCACACATGTTTATCTGTGGCTGTCGGGGGTCTGCAGCGGGCCGCAGGTGGAGCGCACCTGTCCTCCACATTCCTGCCATCCCGCAGCATCCGCTGAAAACTAGCGTATGGTTTCCTTGATCGCTGGGATGTTTGTCTCCAGGCAACGCTAACATACACAATCCGTACATCTCTGACATTTACACAGGACTACTCAAAATAAAGCAACAAGCCAGCTGAGACCGTGCGCTACAGTGGTTTTACTGTGGTTGAGGGGTCATGACGCACCGACCACCCTTTACCGTAGTAAAACCAGTGGGTCACCCAAACAATATCTAACTGTTCATACAGTAAATCTTATATAGATTTTTTATTTTTGACCCTGGAGCACGAAACCAGTCTTATGGGTAAATTTTGTGAAATTGAGATTTCTACATCACCTGAAAGCTGAATAAATAATATTTCCATTGATGTATGGTTCGGACAATATTTGAAAATCTGGAATCTGAGGGTTCAAAGAAAATCTAAATATTGAGAAAATCATCTTTAAAGTAGTTAAAATGAAGTTCTTATCAATGCATATTACTAATCAATAATTAAGTTTTAATTTATTTACGGTACTAAATATCTTCATGGAACATGATCTTAATATCTCATGATTTTTGGCATAAAATATAAATCAATAATATTGACCCATACGATGTATTGTTGGCTACAAATATACCTGCGCTGCTTATGACTGCTTTTGTGCTCCAGGGTCATATTTAGTTTATATATCAAAATGCAATTCAAGATTAATCGCTTTATGTATTCCCCGATTGTAAGTCGCTTTGGATAAAAGCGTCTGCTAAATGACTAAATGTAAATATAAATGTAAATGTATATAACATTTCTATTGTTCATAGTATATGGTGTATAAATAAATAAATGCAATAAAATAAATATGTTTATTTTTGTATTATTTCATAATTTAATATAATGCAATTCAATTATACAAAATGAATTCGATTTATATATATACACCTTTGAAGCTGTGACAACCGTTTGGAGTCCATTTAAGTTCACTATATGGAGAACAATTCTGGAATGTTTTCATCAAAAACCTTCATTTCTTTTCGACTGAAGAAAGAAATACATAAACATCTTGGATGACATGGGGTGAGTAAATTATCAGGACATTTTAATGTGAAAGTGAACTAATCCTTTCAGCACAAACACATTATGTATACGTCGTTTAGTGGATAGTTTAATTAGTATCTCACTAAGATGGTTTGGAGAACATTCAAAAGTAACTCCCATAATGTTTGCAAAAACAGTTTTTATAAAATATCCTTTCCACTTAATGGTGCTGCTAACATTCACATAACAGCAAATACAAAAATTAAGTTTAAACATAAAATAGAATGTTGAGAACATTCAGAAATAATGTCTTGGAAATGCAATATTTTCACAATAATTGAGATGTGATGGAAATGACTGTGAATGGTATTGTAAATGTGTAGATTTGATGCACTTCATTTAGAAGTTACGGCTCTGAATGGAGACCATCCAGTCATTTTCAGCCATTGTGAGTGGTTCAGTTGCCATGCACGGGTTCGAGGTTGGTGGGCGACTGATGTTTGCACTGAACACAGCTGTGTGACTCCAGGAGAAGACAAATGGAGGCCTAATGTCAACAGGCCATTATACGCGCACACAAATATATCACGAGAGCGACTCTGCTCAAATATACACGTGTATGAGGATCTGTCCGATGTGCTCGTGTGTGTGAAGTCTGCAAATTATGAATCACAAACTCTTGCAATTTGACTAAATACCAAGTGCTGATTCATTTCTCTCTTTTTATTCTTCCTGAAGAATTTTAGCTGCTGAGCTGTTAAAAAAAAATGAATTTTTCCACATAACTAATTCTCTATGGCTATTCATGTGCATTTATGCTGCAGTTATTTAATATTAATTACTTTTTTATTTTTGAATTGCACTTTGTTAAGATGTGAATGCCCGATATAAAAGCACAGGTTTACCGGGAAATCGGTATTGCTGAGCTCATCGGTTTGCAGAAACTTCATCCAATAAAACAATTTACGACTTGTGCTGATGTGCAGCTGGCTACACCATCTCTAATGGCTTTTAAATGTGCTCCTTCTGGGCTGACGGAGAGAAATCCAGGCCGTGATTTATGGCCTTGCTTACCTTTCACCTCGACTAGTGCTGCTCCACATTCTCCCTCCGCGCACGGACACACGATGTGGCCAAATCCACGCTACTGTGTGTGATTTTTATTGTGATATTTGGCACAGTCTTTCTCACGGGTGCCAGTGGAGATAAAGCATGCTACGCTTCTGATTTACTGAGACAAACAGATCATATCTAATAAATGTGTGTTGAGATGGCTGCGATGGGCTCCAGTGTCTCAGCACGGCTTTTTTCTCGTGCCCACCCATGCTGGATTTGCCAATCTTACATTCTATTAGTCGCAACTGTTGCGGAGCATGACCTCATCATCGTTTCGTTCACTCTCGGGACTCTTTCGACTACTGTTAGCTGTGATCAAATACATGCATGTCGCTCCTCAGCTATCACAGAACCTTCTCAGAACTTAGGCCAGTGTTCTGGCAAGGTTCTCTCGATGTTCTTCCAGCAACGTTAATATAACGTTATAAAACATGTTCTCAAAACATTAGCACAAAACATTATTCATGCATCATTCAAGGAATGTTTTTATTCTCAAACAATGGAGTTGGATGTTCATCTAACTTTTATTTTTTTAAATGTAGCGACTAATGTTTTTAGAACATCCAGAAAACCTTCAAAAGTAACGTTCCCAAAATGTTTGCGAAATGATAAAATTGAATATTCTCTGAAAAAATATTTTTTAAAGCATTTTTTAATGCTTTTAAAATGTCCAGCAAACACATTTTGATCTTTCAGAGAACACTCAGACAATAGTTTCATAACTCAATGGGAAGCTATAGCAACACGTTCTTGAAACATACCTATATATTTATTTATTATTTATTATGTTGGGGTTATTTCAGTGTTATATACAAACGTTGTTTCAGTAACAGTGATAATCATTCAAAGCCTGGTCATTAATAATGTTTTTAAAACAAAAATATTGTTGGATACATTGTTCATAAAGTGTTTTCTTCAAAACGTTTTAGTTGGACGTTTGTCTATTGTTTTTAAATGTTACTTGTTACGTCTTGCTACCTCAGAGAACATTCAAATGTAACATTCCCATAATGTTTATGAAATGGAATGTTCCTTTGATGTCAGAATAACATTTTAAAAACTGACAATGTTCTTAAGCAATGCTTAACAAATGCTCTTAGAACATATTTTGTTAACTAGGATTCTGTTTTAAGCAATCGTTCTTTCAGTTACATTAATGTAATTTGTATTTTAAAGTTATCTTCTTTAATGAGCTTAAAATGTTAGGGAAAAATTGCATGTTGTACATTTTTTAAATGTTACTACCTGTTTCAGGATGTTCAGTGAACATTCAAAGTAACATTCTTATAATGTTTGCAAACTGATTAAATAGAATGTTTCATAATGTTCTCATAATCAAGAAAAAAAAACGGGGAACCTGCAGAAATATCGTTTTTGTAACGTCATGGGAATGTAATCAAGAGTGTATTTTTGTGGCTGTGTTTCTACAGAGATTTGAGTTGTGTAATCATGATTCACAAGCATCAAGCTTCACCAACAGATGACGCCCATTTTACACCAATGAGATGCAAACGACGCATGAAATACCTCAACGTTTACACCGCTTGAGTAAAGGCCAGTGCGAGAGCACAAAGAGCTTTGGAGGAGCAGCGATGAACGTGCTGATAGCGTCGTGCAGGGCTGCACAGGATAAGCAAACATCTACTACGAGAGCCAGGCCTTTATATTTGAGCTCGTCTCTGGCTGTCAGATTCACTGTACTCAATCCTTCAGGGGAATGTCATGTTCTCAGTGGCAGAGACGAGAGTTCAGGCTCTTATCACGACTGAGACCGAAGGTTCAAACGCTCGGGCAGCAGCAGTGATCTGAAGCAGAGCTGAAAGCGCTTAGCCTGATCCCCGTGTTAGTGATTATCTATATATAGTGTCATCTGAGGTCCTCTTTGATGTCCACCTATCGTCCAGAATCTTTGCCGTGACCTTGCTAATTGTCTGAATCCTTGTTAGATGTGCACGGACCACCAAAGAGCCAAAGACTCGCTTATCGCTCTGAATCCAGTGGTCGTGTTCTTCAGCAATGACTCCTGTTTGGTCTTCAACTGAAAACAGCAGCATGTGTTGTTTTTGATCCATGAGGCTTTTGGATTATTGCAATTAAAAGTCCCCTGTTTTTAAATGAATGTTATAGATCTTATTGTAAACAATTGGTTTATGTTTTGTTGATTGTTTTAGTTTTTTTAATGTACCGACCTTGGAATGTTCAATATCTTAGCTTGGTCTTCTCTATTGTGACGTATTCATTTAAAAAAATATTGTCTCTTAAATTCTGCATTCACTTTTGAGAGCCCCGCCCACATCTCAACATCCAATCAACAACTGAATCATAGAATTTAGCCCCACCTTACATTTTTCTTTACATATCCAGTTCACTCGAATGCCTTTTACAATTATAATACATATATACTGTATATATACACCTAAATGTTCTGTCCGATTGCATTTTTTCAGTTCAAATTGGTTTAAATGCATAAAAAGGATGCCATATAAAATAAGTACCTATCCCACACAAGTACCAACTTTTATTTTTCAAAACACATTATTTATTTGTAATTTTTCTGTTATTCAAAGTGTCAAAACATCTTGTGGTATGACCTAAAATAAAATAAAGAATATTAAGTTGTTTCTATAAGCTGTATTTTTATTATAAATTGCATAGTGACCTTTCATGGGAAACTAGCTTGTTTTGTTTAGGTGGCTAATTCTGTGCTTGTAAATTTTGACTGAATTTGAATATCATTTGGTGTGTCCAAATATCATGTGGTGTGTCCAAATATCATGTGGTGTGTCCAAATATCATGTGGTGTGTCCAAATATCATGTGGTATGACCAAATATCACGGGGTGTGACCAAATAACATGTGGTGTGACCAAATATCATGTGTTGTCCATTTCAAGAGGTTTTTGTGTAATCTTTGTACAATATGAGAAAAAAAGGCATTTAGACCATCTAATATTAGTTTGGTAATTATGCATGTATTAGTAATGTATTATATATTTATTAATAACTATTTTAATCTATTTGACCAGATTCCACCATCAAGCAAAGTAAAATAAATGCTCACCATAGGGTACATTCTGACCCTGCAGTCAAGCACAAACTCCAGATGTAATTTTTCTGCTGTAAGAATATGTTTATGATTTTATCTCAGAACCTGAGCCAACAACTCTAAAGACCTGCCCTTAGTTACTGTTGCTATGTCAGACAAGACATTCGACAAACCATGGCACTTTTATGACACGCATCATGTTCTCATGCAGTGAAAAAAATGCACTTTTGAATGAATGAATGATGCATTTATATATGCCGCTAATTTTAGCACAGAGACTAATGTTTAGAAAGTGCAAATCTCTGTTAATGCCTATGCTGAGAGCTTAATAATGATATTGAAACACTATTTCTATTGTAGGCCTGAGATGAAACCCGATGACCTGTGATGCTGCGGCTTCAGCTGTCAGTGAATCCAGGTCAGCCGTGGCTTTGGCACAGGAGCTCGTGTGTTTGGCTCAGGCCTCGACAGGCACGAAACACAGAGCTTCTGCTGAACCAATCCATGCAACCATTGCACATATCAGTTACCAGCCGTAATATGTTGTTCTGAAGCGTCGACTTCATCTGGCAGCTTGCTCGAGAGTGTTTCTGTGAGGAGGACGAGAGAGAGAGAGAGAAATATAAAGAGAGGGCTCGTGTTGATGTGCCACCTGGAGCAGAAACAGCTGACTGCGTCTGATTGCACTGACCGACTCATGCAACGAGTCGCAGTGACCACATACGGCCTGAGATGCTTCTATTTGATAGTCTTTATAATTTAATACAACATTTTATTGCAAGAACAATTTGTGTGAAAGATCATCATTTATATGATAGTGCCTCAATATTTGTTGTGCATCTCTTTTGCTTTAACAGTGGCAGCAAAGTATTATATTAGTAATGTAATAGCTGTTCTTTGTTTTAAATTTAGCAGTATGCTAAATACAATGTTTATGCTTATTTTATTTATTTATTGTGCACATTAATGACTCTGGAGCACAAAAGCAGTCATAAGTAGCACAGGTATATTTGTAGCAATAGCCAACAATACATTGTATGGGTCAAAATTATCAATTTTTATTTTATGACAAAATCATTAGATATTAAGATCATGTTCCATGAAGATATTTTGTAAATTTCCTACCATAAATATATCAAAATTTCATTTTTGATTAGTCATTTGCATTGCTAAAACCACATTTGAACAACTTTAAAGGTGATTTTCTCAATATTTCGATTTTTTTGCATCCTCAAAAGATTTTCAAATATTGTCCGAACCATACATCAATGGAAATATTATTTATTCAGCTTTCAGATGATGCATACATCTCAATTTCAAAAATTGAACCTTTATGACTGGCTTTGTGGTCATATTATTGATAATATTAATAGTTCACAACCCATTTTACTTCTGGACTGTGATGCTCCCGAATCAATAATAATGATGTTGAAAAAAAAGTAATCTAAAATCTAATGAAAGAAATGAGCACAAACTATTTTAATGTGCACTACCATTCATAATGAGACCATATTCAAATAAATCGAGTCTGGTGTATTGTGATACCCTTTTAGTATTGTTTCAGACACTAAATAGAGTGAATTTTGTTTTGATGTTGACTTGTGTCCATCCCCTGCCGGTTGTGAGGAATCTGCCTAGAAAGCATCTCGATGGATTCAACACATGCTGCAGGATGGAGAAGCCATGAGACCGATTATAGCACTATCAAATGTGCCAATAAATCTGAGAGATCTGGCCCGATAATGACAGAATGAGAGAGAGAGAGAGAGGAGAGAGAGAAAGAGAGAGAGAGAGAGAGAGAGAGAGAGCGAAGAGAGAGATAGAGAGAGAGAGAGAGAGAGAGAGAGAGAGGAGAGAGAGAGAGAGATAGGAGAGAGAGAGAAGAGAGAGAGGAGTCAAAGGGCAGATGTTAAAACCTGGTACCGGGAATGAACCATTTAAACCCTTCCTGGTATGAAATATTCCAGTTCCTCCTGATAGAAATTCACGTGACACACGTCAAGCAGAGATCAGGCCATCTGAACAAACTCCTAACCATTTATGATCATAACCAGCAAGTTTTGCATGGGTAAGCATGAATGCACCCTTTTTGCAAAATAGGTACGATTTATAACTCAAACATTTTTCAGCTAATAAAACATGCATTTGCAGTCATTAAGATGAATAGACATTAAAATCATGCAAAAAAAGCAAATTTTTCCATGTAAACACAGAGCTGCTGGTAGCAAACCTGCCTCTATATTAATCATACTGTACGTTTATAGAGGATAAATTATGTTCTGCAGCCTGATGATGTGAATTTATTCTAATGGAAGGTGATGTTTGACATACTAGTACACACATGTCTCTAGACACAGTTATTCGAATATTAATTCCAGCTTTTCTTCACTTTCTTGTGGATCTGTGTAAAATAAATCTAGCTTATTCTCCTGACATTATTATAAATGCAATCCTCCCCCATTCTTCCAGATCAAACCATAAAACTGATTTACATTCAGTGCTCCAAAATATAGGTAAGAGCGTGAAAGCTGGTAGTGGAGCGCAATGTTGAAACTGATGAGTTAATCCAGATCGATTGATCAACCCAGAACCTTGGCCAGCATTTAGAGAACAGTATAAAGACCAGATGCAGACGTTTC
>QVTF01008904.1:0-23484 GCA_003573665.1 Oxygymnocypris stewartii | reverse complement strand
TTCTAGTGACAGAGTTTTTTTCTATTCTAACATGACAGTGTCTCTGTGTATAAGACAGAGGTTCTCAATTCCAGTCCTCGCGCCCCCCCGCTCTGCATATTTTGCATGTCTCTCTTGTTAACACACCTGATTCAGATAATCAGCTTGTTAGAAGTGCGCTCCGTGCATGAACTGTGTTCCGATTGACATGCTCCCTACACAGTGTCCATTGCTCCCTACACAGGGTCCATTGCTCCCTACACAGGGTCCATTGCTCCCTACACAGGGTCCATTGCTCCCTACACAGTGTCCATTGCTCCCTACACAGGGTCCATTGCTCCCTACACAGGGTCCATTGCTCCCTACACAGGGTCCATTGCTCCCTACACAGGGTCCATTGCTCCCTACACAGGGTCCATTGCTCCCTACACAGGATCCATTGCTCCCTACACAGGATCCATTGCTCCCTTAGAAGCTTAGAAGCGCACAATTCACTAGAATATCATTATGTGCTAACATTAAGATTTGATCTCATGGAAATGACTAAAGTAGTCAAACCTTTCATTAGAAGGGGGTGCCAATACTTTTGGCGATATAGTGTACAATAGTTATTTACAAAGCATAATTCCCCCATCTTTATTTATACACATGCTATTCAGATCAAATGTACAGAGAAACATATCTGGGTCAGTGAGTTATCAGCAGTCAGGTATCTAAAGTGCCAACACTCACAAATGTAAGGATGGGTGCAGAGATGTTCTGGCTTAGACTGTTTAGACTGACATCACTTCCTCCTTGAGCAGAAGCCACCAGCCCCAGAGCAGTGAAGAAACCCTTCATAGAGATTGCAGACCAGGGTTAAACCACTCTTATTAAAAGTTAAAAGTAAAAACATAAAAAAAACTTGATTTTGTTTAACTTGATGTACCAAGATAACAAAAAATTAAAATAAAAACACTAATAAAAATGAAATACAACAAAATTATTAAAACTTTAACTGACATTAAATCAGAAAATATAAAAACTCTCAATTATACTAAAATAACAAAACATCAACAACAAAGCACTGCATGATCGAGATTTTAATAAAAACATGGGGGAAAATGTGATATTGTATGTTATTCCTTAATAAATAAAATGTATTATTATTATTATTACATTCTTCTGTACAATATTAATATATACCTTTGATAATTAAAACCAAAGTTTTATTTTAGCTATACCAAAATCTGCCTCAGTGAGATTCATAAATGTGGCACTTTTTATCAAACACAATGATGAAACTGTGCAAACAGGATTTAATACTCCAAATAAATGAAGAGATGATATAAACTACATCTATATGACGGCATAATCATCTAATTGTGTAAAAACCCAATCTGACAAACAATGTTTTTCACCTTTTTATCTAAGTAACCTTTTCTCTCTGGGTCCGACAGATCCCAGATCTGTAAAGAGAGGAAAACAACTGTAATTTTGCACCAGCAGTTCCAGCGCTGCATCTCAAGGCTTTCAGACGTTCAGTGACGTGATGATTTATTCTCACCTGACCCAATGTGCTGTCAGAAAGCCCCGTTTTCTTTAAGAACTGAGCCGCTTCTGCGGCGCCCACTTTCCCAGTGTTTCCCGGATCCACCTGCAACAAACACGACAGGCCACTCATAACGACAGATGAACAACACATCATCAGTATAGGCTAATATATTAATATTATACTTCACTGTGAATGAGTTTACCTGTCTGTAGAAGCTCTCATAAGCAGGGTTTCCACTTGATAACTGCATAAATAAGAATGAAAATTAATAAACGGACAGTAGAATTATAAGTATATTGGAAAAACTTTACAATAAGGTTCCTATTTGACTAATGAACAAAGAAAAATATTTCTAGAGCATATTCATCTTAGTTAATTTCAACATGTATTAATTTCAATGTGCATTAGAGAAAAACATTTATTTCATAATGATATCTCCCCCCATTTAAATTCTTATTATCCAATGATAGGTTAGATTTTTGTGCATTTTTTAAATAAAAGATCAAAAGGATTAACAATGCAGATTAATTTTTTATCATATTTACCAAGAGTGCTGATATTTTTGGCCATGACATATATATATATATGTATATTAGTGCTGTCAAATGATTAATCGTATTAAAATAAAAGTATTTGTTTACATAATATATGTGTGTATACTGTGTATATTAATTATGAATATATAAATACAAACACAAACACATGCATGTATATATTTAAGAAAGATATGTTATGTTTATATTACTTAAATATATTAAACATACTTAAATTATAAAATATAATATATACATATATAATGTATACATGTAAATATTTTCTAAATACACACATGCATGTGTTAGTATTTATATATATACCATACATAATATATACACAGCACACTTACATATATTTTGTAAACAAAATGTTTTTTTGGATGTGATTAATCACGATTAATCGTTTGACAGCACTAAAATATGTATGTAGTATGTATGTTTACATTGTGAAATAATTGTTTTACAAAAATTAAGTACATTTCCTCTCATTTCAATACAAATGTTAATATTGATTTTGTTTGCTATTTTTATTTTCACACTGATGATTCTAAAAGATCACAGTCATGTGATTTTATAATAAATACCACCATGATGTATAAAGTATGTATGATTATTGTTTTTAGATGTATTACACAGTAAAGGGAATGGCAGGGGCTGCAGTGGCATCGATGACGTCACAGGATGAAAACATAGGTTTCTCTCGTTAAAGACAATTTACACACAACGGACTGCTGACATAATTACATCGTAAAAAATCATAATATTGCTTCTGAGCAAAATTATGAACATTTCTTTGACAGGAATCATATAAAAAACACATCAGTTTCGTAATGTGCTGCACAAACAGCTGCCACGACATAAAGAGAGCCAAAAAGTTTGGCAAAAAACAGCGACCTTGAAAGCGAAAATCAGTCATTAATCAAGTATCAGCGTTATTTAAAATACATAACGAGGCAAAACTGAAAAATAAGCAGAAATATTCGCCAACAACAATCGATAACTGCGCCTGTTCTCAGGAGCCCAACTTCCGCTGCGCCTTTACGCCTAAACAAGAGGGTAACAGCATTTTCTACAACCAGAGACCAATGATCTATATAACTCTCCTGAAAATGTATTTTTATAGTTTAGTTGTAATTCAACTTTTAAAGTCATTACCTGACTGAGTGGCGTGAGCGCCGCCATATTTCCTGATTCACGAGCACGACGCACAGGACTCCGTCTCGTGAACGCGCACAGCCAATGTCAAACGTGTAATCACGAGTTACTACTAATTAATTAAAGATCGTATCTTTGGCATGACAGGGGGTAGTTTGTTTCACTAAATTAATTTTAATTAAGTTATTTTAATTATTAACGTATGTCTTAGTCTTAGCCAACTAACGAGTTAATCTGCAACGATTGTGGACAAATATGGTCATATCTAACTGTGGGCCCCGTTGCATAATTATCTATATTATTAAATATATATTATTAAATATAATCTAAAATGCAAAACCAGGCATAAAAAAATCATGCAAAACTAATGCAAACAGAAAATGTACTAGAAAATCATTCGTTTTTAAATGATATATGTAAATAATATTATTAGAGAGTGTGTAATAGGCCTAGATTTACTGTAGTAAAGTAAAGAAAAACAGAAAAACAAAAAAAATCAGTACATGAATCTGAAGATCCTCTGATAAGTAGTCTTCTCTTAAGAAAATAATCAGTATTGTGCAGTGAAATGTCTCCATCTTGTGTATCAACTTGTAAATGCACGACCATAGAAAAAAGTGATGTGATAGGAATTAAGAATGGGACTCAAAGCAAAGAGTATAGAAGCCCAAGAGGCGAAACTCAATAGAACGCTCCATAGCAACAGTTGCGCCCATGACGTGACTATGCCGCCGCCATTTTGGACTGACAACTACACAAAAACGCCGTAGAATAGCAGCCAGTCGCGCTTGACCAACTTACAATAAAACATTTCATGTATGTATGTAATACTTAAATATAAAGATTATAGATAGGTCCCCTCCACCAATTGACTAGACTGCGTCATACTGCTTACTGTTTGCCAAGTAAAAGATAAAATGACTGCAAACCCTTTACTTACCCATATCCATGTTCTATGTACATTTTCCTTGTTAAATTAAAAACTTAAGGTTATGAAATTACCAGATGTGATGTTTGGTAGGGATTTAATAGAGGTAGACAGTCATATATATTTATTCACAATGTTTATTTTTAAATAAAAATAATAAAATAAATGGTACACATTCATAACATTTATAAAAAAAAAGTTCAAATGTCACAAAATATGAACAACTTGCACACATTGTATCAAGGACTCCACCAACTATTGTGAAGTTTCTGTAATTTCTGTCATGTATCAAGTGCACACATTTAACTGAAAATAGTAATAGATCAAAATCACATAAGCAATAGAGATTCAAACCATCAGCGGCAATTGTGTTAGTGAAGAGATTGTAAGACAGATAATATTTCTGTTCTGTATCAAGTGCACACATTTAACATTAACTGTAAATAATAATAAAGTAATCAAGTGGAAGTGGTAGTAAAAGATCAAAACTATCAGCAGCAATTGTGTGTTCATGTGAGAGAGAAAAAAATCTAAGAGATTGTAAGACATAAGGAAGGAGTAGAATGGAAGTGGAAGAGAATGATTGTGGTACACGTGTGTGTGTGTGTGTGTGTGTGTGTGTTTATGTGGTTTATGAGGACACACATTTGTATAATGACATAGGTATTACAAGGAGAAGGTGATTTATGAGGACATTTTCAGTGTGCCCATAATTAAAACGCTTATAAATCATACAGAGTGAGTTTTTTTGGGGGAAAGTTGAAATGCAACACCGTCTCCTGTGAGGGCTAAGTTTAGGTGTAGGGTAGGTGTAGGGCAATAGCACATACAGTTTGTACAGTATAAAAACCATTACGCCTATGGAAAGTCCCCGTAAACCATAAAAACCAACATGTGTGTGTGTGACTGTCTGTGTGTGGTGTGTGTGTGTGAGAAAAAAGGTTAAGAATTTACTGATGAGTTATTTAAAAAAAAAATTCTGATACGTTTCTGATTAGGCTGAGAGATGCGCCGATTTTGGGTGCGCAATATATGATGAATTCTTATCCTGTTAAATAATTTCATCACCAAGAACACAAGTGCACTCTTGCACTCTTCCTTGCTACACACTACTTCCCTGCACTCACTCACAACCTCCATGCCACTGGTAAATAATTAATTTCCCAGACCAACACTGTGAACAACAGAGTTTATGTGTTTTCCGGAAGTTAGACTCCAGGGCTATTATTAAGTCCACCAGTGCAGCCGTACGAAGATGGCATTGTACGGATGAATATACCACATCCTAAATGTGTCGCTCTCGCATTGATGAAGGCCCTGCTACAGCTTCCTCAGTCGAACTGCTCCAATGACAACATCCTCTTCAGAGGGAAGAACATGACTCTGCTTGCCCTGGGGAAAGAAAAAGGAGTAACAACTTTGAAATGTAATTTTAACTGCAGAACAATATTAATACAATATAACAGACAATCAGACATTATTGCTTGTAGAATGCTTGACAAGTCCAAACTTCCTGTTTGTAACAAGAATCAGTCAACCTGTGAAATAAATGAGCAGCTTACGTTTTTTACAGGGCAACTCCTGGCACGTCTTAGGAGGTTTGCACTTCCTCTCAATGTCTAGTGGGGGAGGCGGGTTAGGGGCATTGACATTTGTGGGCACAGCATCCCATTTCAGTCCACTATGGGCTGTAAGACAATGGCATGATTTGTAATCCTCACTTTTTGTATATGTAGTATTTATGTTATTTAACATCGTCATATTAAGATTTTAATGCTACTGGTGTGTGTAACATGTAATTACTACTGTAAATAAATTTACAGGCATGTATGTTCAAAGTGACATACTAAACATTCAAGAACTTCAGTAATCACAGTATTTTTAACTATATCAGGAAACTGCCAAAGGCTGAGGGTTATCTGTACAGGTAGATGAGTTTAGAAAAAGTGAGAGAAGGAAAGAAGGGGAATTGCAGGCTCTACTGAATCTCCGGCATTAGTTTGTTAGAGAGTTTAGACGTTACTTTAGAACAACTAGCTTTTAGAAATGTTAGGCATATGTACACATATTTTCAAAAAGCATTACACGTTTCATATTATACATACACATCAGATGGCCCTTTTGAACTGGATCTGGTGAAATGAGCACTGCACACCCTATAGGTTCGAATGCAGCCGATCTGAGGTATGTCATCAAGGGATGCATCCCGAAGATTTTGGAAAGCACCTGGGCCACACCTGCAAAGGATCGGGCATAACTTCAGCTCATAAAAATGTTAGGTATTAAAAAAACTACTTTGCAAGTGCTCACAGTTTTATTAGCAACTATCCACAATGGTAAGGCATGGATTTAAGCATTAATTTAAGTAACATTTAAAACACAATGATTAATACACCTTAGGTAAGCATATTTCTTAGAAGACGCGCTTACTAGTCTTTGCTAAATTTTTCGTTACTTAGCATACATGAAATTCTCACCAGGGCATTAGCTTTGCAAGCAAAGTACGTTACCATTAACGTACGTCATCCACCGTTTTCAAGATAACGTATAATGTATTTTCATTTAAAGCTGGTGCAGGTTTTAAATCAACTAATGCAAAGCAACTCTTAGATGCAAGTACATTTAGCATTACCTTTAGCTACCTAAAATAAATTCCCGCCAGAGGCTAGTAATAAGTCCTGCACTAAGTGCTAACAATGGACTGTCAATATGTTAAATTCACTTCATAGTTAAAATATTTCCACTTATTATTACCTTTGTGGATCACTTGGAAACCGGTGGAAACGCCAAATCACGGCTGGTGGATTGATAATTGCTGCAGTTTATAACAGCACACTGCTTGCGTTTCGCCTACTTGCTCCCTCGCATCTTCTAACGAATTTCCGCAGTTGTCAGTCCAAATGGCAGCAGCGCCTCCGCAGCGCCATCTATAGACTGTTACCCATATCACTACAGAGTTTCGCCTCTTGGTATTCTATACTCTTTGCTCAAAGGACTAGTCAGCTTTTCCATTATAGAAAACATATTTGGTGAAAATAATGCAAGCAGCTACAGAAACAATCTAAACATGTCCAACTGCTTATTTGACCACTTTTATGCTGTTCAAATGATGACAAAAATGATTAAATAAAGTCTGTGGAATATTTTTAGTGGGATTCACACAAGGTCTATATACAGATATCCACCACCTGCACTGCTTTTAATCTTCTTACAGTTGGTTTGAGACTGAAAAATCTTTCCGTTTCAGATGTTCTAATTTTTTTTGTAGACCAGCTTTCATATTGCATATACAAATTTATACTACGGTTGAATGCTTGAACCTGATTGGCTGACGAACGTTCTAAGGCGTGCAATTCTTTTTGTACAAGTTGCCGCCTCCAACGTTTCCGTCTGCCATATTTATTTTTCGTTAACGCTCTATCGCCGCCTCGCGTTGGATTGTGGGAAATAGTGCTTCAGCGAGTGTACATATGAGTGTACATCGGTTGTACACTCGAAATCAGAACGCATTGTGGGTAAAAAGTAGTGAACGAATGTAGGGAATGAAGTCGTTCACTCAGAATTCGGACAGCACTACATAATGTCTGACAACCCGATATAGTGCACTATATAGTGGATAGGGAGCGGGTTCGGACACAGCTAGGGAAACGCACGGCGGACACCGCATTACATGTCCATATCACTCCGCATAATTATTTGCGCCATTTCCAAAAGTCCTTACAGCCTAACACAGCAAAAGAAACAAAACCCACAACGAACACTGGCCAAACAAATTAATATAGTAACAAAAGGAATAAAAACGACAGATCATATCCATAGCTTTTGCCACAAAAGTAAAGCACTCATCTCTCCCGCGCTCACTCCCTCACAGAAACGTTAACATACGTGCTAATGTTGTCAGCACTAACGTTACTACTCTGACGATTTTATCAGTAACATAGTTTAAACAACTTAAAAACTACATGAATTCTCACACGCTAGGTAACAACGACGCTGTTCGTGAATAAAATTAACTTTACGTTTCTCTACAACTAACGTAGAGACATTCAGCTGCCGAACACTTGAGAGACGCACACTCACAGCTAATCTCTCTCTCTCTCTATCCTCGCTCTCTCCTCGCTCTCTCTCGCGCTATCTCTCTCTCTCATCTCTCTCATCCTCTCTCTCCTCTCTCTCCTCTCCTCTCTCTCTCTCTCTCTCATAACTTCGTTATTAACTGCATTAGACTGTTATCAACGGCTCGAGCCTCCGTTACGGTTTAAAATGACGTGTTTGAATTAGCCGCGGGAGCATTGGATGAGATGCGGAAGAAATAATCCTCACAATAACGATTGAAGTAGAAAAATGTCTTGAAATATATCATCTGATCGATGTCTTGAGGTGTGGCAACCTTAGTATAAGCGGAATAATTGACTCATTAGAAAAATAATGCACTCCCGAGAAATATATATATAATAACTCGCATCATCACCTCGGGTGTGCATTATTCTTCTAATAATTCAACGGCCCGTCGACAATTATTCCTTACATATTCACTACACCACACAATTATTATTACTCAAAATATTTTCTAATTCTACAGAAAAAGATGATTAACTTTCTAGAGAAATTATGAATTCATGAAAATGTATGTGAAATGTATTGTGTAAACATGGACACATATTTAGATAACTTCATCTATTTTTGTAGTGTAAATAAGTAGAATTATATCAGTATAAATAAATAATAGTATAAAGTTCATAGTATGAAACCATAAGGTACTCAGAAAAATATTACAACTGCATGTACAATAAAGTTATTTATTAAAACTTTGGCATTAATTACATCTCTCAACATGTAGAAAGGTGGTTTGATGTCACTAAACATGAGTTTCAGTACCAATCCAATTCAGACATTTGGGACGGAGTTCACAGTGTACACAACTAGTTTCTTTTAACGAGGCCTTCAGATCTTTGCAAATATTACCACATCCCTTATTATAGCTATTTATTTTCAAGTAACAAAAGATTTATATATAAAAAATAATAATAATTACATCAGCTACAAACTGAACACACCACACGTTACTGCCACTGATCATCAGAAAGCTGAAACAAACTCAAACTGCAAGACTTTTGTAATAAATAGAGCTAGAACATGAAAGAGTTTGACTGAATATCTTGTTTAGGAGATGATAACCATCACAGCACACAGACTGGCGGTAAATGAGCAAACTATATCAGTGCCAAGCAACATTATGCCATTGTACATTTCTTTTGCACTACCGTACAAACATTCAGCGGTCCTCGTTGATGAAATAAAAGCAGAATTAATCTGTTTACCTGCAACAATTCATGTAAAAAAAAAAATTTTAGTTCTGCTTGTATTTCCGAAACGAGGACTGTAGTTTGAAACCCAGCCTGTGATCTAATTAAGCTCTCATTAATAACAATTAATTCTTACGTAATTCTGAGTTTTTCTATCATTTAAAGTCTGTGTTTTTGTCTGAATTTTTCTATTGCAATTCTGAGGCTTTTTGTTTCTGCTACAAAATAAAAAAATTCAACATTTCAATGACTTTCTCACAATTCTGAGATTTTCACAGTATTTGATCTTATATCTCACAAGTTTGAGTTTATACCTAGCAATTTTATGTTTAAATCTTTTTCCTTCCTCACTATCACAAGTTATATCTTGCCGTTTTGAGTTTATATCTCATAATTATTAACTTATATTTCGCCATTTGAGTTTAAAGCTCACAATTCAGACGTTTTTTTCCCTCAGTATATAAGTTTATATCTTGCAATTTTGAGTTTATATCGTCAACTTCTTACTTTTTTCTCAGAATTGCAAGACAAAAAAGTCCAAATTGTGAAATATAAACAGAATTGCGAGAAAAGTCAGATTAATTTCGTTTGTATTCAGTGGTGAAAACGGGCTTTCATAACTATAATTAAAGTAAACTTCAATGAATTCGGTCTAGTTCCTTGCAAACAAACTGAACATAACAGACACAACAACATGAACTAATATATGGGCAATTGATTTTGCAAACAAGAAAGGCACAATAAACAGATCATAGATCAGCATTAAAAGATGTCAAACATATCAGACACCGGTACTGTTAACAGAGAACTCTTCAATAACAAAAACTGGCTCGTTAAGGTCATGGTCACTAATTAAATGTACGGGTTGAGAACGTCCATTCGGCCGCTTGCCCCTGTATGACATCATCGCGTCTCAAAGGGTGTCACGTTTTCCCCTGGCAACCATGGAATGTGGACGGTAATCTACTTCCTGTGTTACAGTTCGTCTTAGGAAGCCCATCAATGTCTTGCTCCGTCCTCTGGAGGCTCTTCTGTGTCATCCCCCTCTCTCCTCACCTTCCTCCCTCCTCCTCCTCCTCCTCTGCTGCTTCTGTGCTCTGCTCCTTGTTCTTCTCCTCCTCCTCTTTGCCTTTCTTCTCATCCTGCTCCTCCTTCATTTTCTTCTCGGGACCCTTTGACAATACAGACAATTTAAAAATGTATCTTTATTGCTTATTAAATTATTCAAGGTGCCAATTATTGCATTCTCGTACCTTTGTAGCAACCCCACGTTTCATTCCCGAAGTCCTCGGCTTCCTTCACGTCATCGGTGATGAGGAAGTTGTCAAAAATAGTGCCGGATTTACCTGGAGTGACAAAACAGAAACATGAAGGTGTCTGCGGTGTTTCACTCAGTGAACTGAACCTGATCGAGGGAGAAACGTGTAGAAAACACTGCATCGTGTGAAGAGAAACGTCACAACTCTTTTGACTCATAGTCATATATCCAATCTAACATAGATTTCCTCTTTCTGAACTCACTTGCAACCACATACCAGGGTTATTATTAAAATAAAATAATAAAAAATTGTCACTTAAAATAAAAAAATATTACAAATATTTTGGCATTTTTATTTAGCCTAACTTGATGTACTAAAATAAACTCAAATGGAGTTTTAGAGAGTATTTAGTGTTGCATGCTGTATTAAAAAAAAAAAACCTAATAAACATGCGAAAAACACAACAAAATTACTAAAAGCTTAACTAAAATTCAAAATAAAATTCAAAATATTAATAAAAAACTTGCTTAAAATACTAAAATAACACTATATAATTATGGCTTAATACACATTAATAATAAGTATTATTATATTGATCATATAATAAGTAATTTTTTTAATGTTCTATTTTATTTAATTAAACTTTCAGTATTTTAGTAATTATATTACTGATATTTAGTAATTAATCTGAAATGGCTTAAAGGCTATGAGTGGAACATCATAAAAAAAAATAGACTGATGTTGAAAGCAAGAATTACATTTTATAAAAATGAAACAGGCCTAAAAAAAAAGCACATTAAGATCAACGCAATATTCACAACACTGAATATACAGTAAATATTAGTAAATCATGGACAGAGCGAATGCATGCCATGAATACCACTGTATTAATGTGATATGAATATGACTGTATTCATTATTTTTTTACAGTTGTACACTGCTTTCTGCACTGAAAAAAATATACACACACTTTTAAGGTAAGTGGTTGCAAACAATTTATTTCAGCTACATTTAAAAATAAAAACACGTTGAAAGTTAAAATCAACTAATTTTTTTTTATTAAGTGAAAATTAATGGATTGCAACCATTTGCATTAAAAAATTTAATTCAATGAATCCTTATTTTCCATATGGGGTGCACATATTTTGTTAATAGGATTTTTACAACAAAAACGGTCATAATTAAAAAATGAAAGGATATTTTACGGCAAGGCTAAGACATTACCTGCCAGAGATCCAGCCCAAGGACTCCAATGTTGTTGAATTTGTAGATCTCGGCATCAGGAGTGTATTCAGGGTTGTCGATTTCAGGATGCACCCAGACACCCTTGTATTTGGGGTTGTCGATCTGTTTGGGTCTCCACTCACCCTGCAGCATGACAACAATAAATGAAGATCAGAGGGCCTGGAAAGCTGTGAAAGCATCTTCAAGCATGTAAGTCTGTAACCTTGTACTCTGGGTTTGGGGATCACGGCAGGTTCCCACTCTCCGTCCATATCCTCATCCCAGTCGTCCGGCTTCTTGGCATCGGGATCGGGAATGTTCTCAGGCTTATCCCATCCCTGACAACATTATACAGTGAAAGTTAAAGCTGAAACTACCTCCAGCTCTGCCTCGCAGGTGATGTGAAACCGAATCGAACCTCAGGTTTGGTGTCCGCCTCGTCGTCGATCATGGCGCGGTCGTCCCAGTCCTCGGGTTTCTTGGCATCGGGGTCCTTGATCTTCTTTCGAGGGTAGGAAGTCCCAGTCCTCCACCAGAGAGCCGGACTCCACCTTCTCGTTGTCAATCTTCACCTCGTACGTCTGATCCGGATTCAGGATCAGTGTGTACAAGTGAGTAAATTCATCATCCTGAGAGAAAACGAGAGATTTACTTCTGACAGCTTGTTTTCTTTCTATGACAATTATTTTAATCCCTTTTGGCTAAAAATATTACCCCTTATTTGTTTTCTTATTTAAATTTTATTCTTACCTATATTCTCTTGTGTTGTGTTACATATTTTGCACTGTCCATTGACCTAATTTACATTTCACTACTGATTATATTCTGTATAATTGAGTATGTGACGAATAAAAGAACCTTGAGATATATATTTTCAATAAATGCTAAATTTATTGTAAACAGTGAAACTCAACGAAATATATTTTTGAAGATGAAAACATATTTACTTTCAACCTTCACATGCCAAAATATATTTTAGGAGCAGGAAATTACATTTCCAGTCTTACAGTAGCCTAAATTTAGGCTTTATTAATTGTTTAATTTTATTCAAACATGTAATATCTACACATATAGATAGTAGTCACATTTTTTGTCTTTAAATGTGACATGTGAATGGATTTGATATATATGGAGGGCAAAATATATATTTAAATGCTTTTATAAAAATATATTTAATTAGTAAAATATATATTTTCAAAAATATATTGGTAGATAAATAGTATAATTGGTAAATAAATGTTGGATATATTTGAAAAAAAAAAATATTTTTTGGCCATATGGAAATCATCCAGCATGCATTTATCACTATTTTTAAAGTATTTTATCGTCATTATTCACTTTTATTGCATGTAAAATATTCCTGATTTTCTGCTAGTAACGATGAGTAGATGATTAGAGTTTCCATTTTTGTTTTTATAAAGTATTTTTACAAATTACAGTTAATTTCAAAGCAGCTTCACATTTATAAACAGGAAAATATCTGTGTTAATTATTAAATTATGAAACAAATTCAATTTCAGCTGTAAGGCAGCTCGACATAAAATAACAGTTTCATAATTCAGATCAATTTAGTTCAAATACTGTCATTATCAGCTCAATTCAGTTCAAATGTTGCATTAAATCAATATAATGACTGAATATTGTCTTTTGAACTCACCTTGCATTTGATGTCTTTCTTGATGAGGTGGTTCTTGCCTTTGTAGTTGAAGATGACGTGAACCTTCTTGGTGCTGTAGCCACAGATATCAGGCCCTGTTGAGACGATTCAGACACGAAACATCAATAAATAACTCATTTTCTATAATAAATCCAGGCGTTACGGTCGACGCACCCGAACATGATGTAATACTGGGAGTCTCCGTTCATGTCGGCCTGGTTGAGATCAGCCGGGAAGACTTTAACGTATCCGCCTCCGCAGTCGATCTTCTGCTCGTGTTTGATGGTGAACTGGATCACACAGAGGTTTGCCCTCGTTGCTGAAGGGCTCGAAGCGGGCAGAGGTGGCGTAGAAGCGGGCATCCTGACTGCTCTGCAGGCCTGGTGGTGAAGAAAGTCAAGCAAGCTCATTATTGCTGCTTTGCTGAACAAAGGACAGGTTTTTAGGGATGTAAAGCCTACCCTGGTCTTTCTCAGCATCTCCGTAGAAGTTTCCGGCGGTTAGTTTAAACTGGCCGTAGTCAGATTTGTGCTCCGAGTTCACCCATCGACTCTTCCAGACATCTGTGGATTCAGATAATAAAGTTAGAAAGTGAAGAAATAAAGGCTAAAACAACGATCAGCGAATGCAACAGCAAACAAGGATGAGATGAAAACAGGATTTAGTATCCTAAAAAGGGAAATTTCGTGCAATTACACAAGTTGCATCAAAGCGTTTTCACACTTAAAAAAGGAAAATAAGAGTGTTTATGTTGTAAAATGCAACTATTATGAAACTAATTCCGGTTTTACATTTACATTTACATTTATGCATTTAGCAGACGCTTTTATCCAAAGCGACTTACAGTAACATTCAAGTTACAGTTTCTACATTTTATCAGCTCTTGCTTTCCCTGGGAATCGAACCCATGATCTTGGCGTTGCTAACGCCATGCTCTACCAGTTGAGCTACAGGAACATAAAATAACTGTTTTAGCTGTAAAGCAGCTCTAAAGAAGAATTTAGATTCAATTCAGTTCAACAACAGTAGAAATGTTGCAAAGTAAATCAGTTCTGAAACAAACCAGGGTTATTATAGTTCACTAAATATCTAATTAAAAACACTGCAATTACTTGAAATTAAATTAATATAAACTGAAAGTAAATAAAGTGTGATTAACTTCCTAAAAAGGTAATTTCATGCAAAAACATTTTTTTTAATATTGCATTGTTATGATTGTGTTTATATTAAAGTATTGCCAAAACAAGAAATTACAAGAAAATAAAATCTACAATTTATTAATAACAAATAACAAAAAAAACATTAAAATAAAGTTCTAATTGAGTAAAAATAAATTACATTTCTATTGAAAAAGACTTAATAAAAAAAAATAACTAATTAAATATGTATATGTCATCATCAGCTAACTTAATAACCCAAATTGTACAAGATTTGTGCAACTGTATATCTCTTTATCTATGAACTTGAAGAGGAAACTAGAAGAATGTATGAGAGTTGCAGGTTCGATCACATTCCACACACGTTTAATGATTGATATTTAAGGAAGTTTGTGGAATAATTAAACTTCCTGTTCTTGCAAACACATTTGATAGACACTTTAAGTTGTGCTTTCGTTTGCATTATCAAAACGTATTCGCTGATATGTTTGAAATTATTTTTTGTTTAAATACATATACCTAAACACATATTGTACAATTAATCAACCAATTAGACAAGGCCTTAAATGATGACTTATAAGAAGCAGTGGCACACGGCATTAAAGCCTTATACTGTGGTGTGACATCCCATAAAACAATTGAAATAGCTAATAGAATTGAGTTTACAAATCACAGCAGTGAAACATGGCCCAATGTGCATACTATCCATCCTTAATTCTGTGATATTAGTCATTTTCAATACTATTTATGGCAGATAGTATGCTCATTGGGATGCCTGGATGATTTGATACTTTCCTTTGCTGTCAGTGGTCTCAAGGGGCGTGGCTTTCTCGTTCAACACAGCATTTGATTGGACAAATATTTGGACACGCCCCTCAGTGCAAGTTGAGTCATCAGAACCTTTGGTCTCAGAATAGAAGTTTTAACTCGTTAAATTCTCTATTTTGTCAACGTTTAGGAGTATTTTGTGTTTTTAAAAGTTAATGAATGTCAACAACCCATGTGCCATAATGCACTTCAGTACTGTAAAAGTCATTGTGCAATGATAGAAAGAAAGAAAGAAAGAAAGAAAGATGGTTTCATTTTTGCTCAGGCAAACTAATATGCGTAAACCAATACTGCTAAGTAATACAATTTACTTTCCAAACATAACAAAAGTATAATTAAGCATCACGGCCTATTAATTATTCAGTCGATAACCGAGTTTAATGTCGCATTTAATGTTGTGACCTACAAATCATGCATGACATGCAAGTTCAACGATCCACTCACCTCCATCCAGAAACTGCTCTTTAAAGTACACCTCTGCATTGGCAGCCAGTGCCAAGAATGAGGCAGAAACAAGCTGGAATAATGTAATAATTTGCATTGTTGTTGATTTGAAGGATTAACCCGCACACTCCCTCCGTCTCTCTCTTGCGCTCGCGCTCTGCTGCTCTCGGTTATCCGTGGCTCGGGAGAAGCGCGTGGCTGCACAGATGTCTGCCGCTGATTGGTCCACATAGCTGACGCTCTCGGCCAATCACAAGAGACCACGAAGTGCCTGGCTCGCAAATACACCGGATACTGTATCCGCCTCTTTTGCTGTTCTCAGACCAGCCGTTACTCTACGCAATGACTCGCGGTCGCGTCACGTGACTGGACAGAACTGACTCAGGATCAGTTTCCAGGGCAACAGCAGTTGAGAGAGATGTTTCACAGCGAGACGTGTACGCGGAAAAGGGTGCTTATACAAATGAGAGGTTTTGTTTTCCTCTAAATACTGCTTGCTCTGCTTTATCTGTTGACTTTGATGTGGTAAACTGTAGAGGACAATAAACTGCGTATTGTGTTTGAAGACAATTTGTGGAGAGCGCTTCAGAAACGACAATAACAAACATTTACAATCAACAACGTGTTGAATCTATAATAGTCCCTCAGGCTTAAAATGAGAGAAAAATATAACTTGTTTTTTCGATACGCCAAATTTGGGTAAATTCAAGGCTTTTAATAATTCTAATAACTTTAATGGGCCTGTCTAAAAAAAATGGACAACTTTAAAACAGGCTGTTTTGTAAAGATACTGTAAGTTCTGTCTTGTATAGGCCATTTATTGTGTTATGGTTTAATTGACAGTTGTCTTTGAGCTAGTCAAAGTTTCAAGGCCTTAATCCAGGGATCAGGATCTTGTGGATCAGGATCTAGATTTGAGGTCTAAGTCAGTTTGACCAGGTTTACAAATTCATATTAGCAGTTTCCAGTCATTTTAATAGGACTGTCATGCATTGAACTTGTTTTCAGAGCAGCTATTGCTAGCCTAGGAAACAAACTTCATTAATGAACTAGAGAAACTTGAAAAGAAATATGAGGAAGTAGGCTATATTTAAGCTGCAATGAATACGCTGATTTTTTACATTTACACCCTTTCAGGAACATAACAATACAAATGTTAATATTTACAGGTATTAAATCTGTGTGGCTTAACATCCCTAGGTTCCTTCATATTTGCTTTAATTATATGCAAAACAGCAGTGTGGACATTCTGCTAATCGCCTTATTTTGTGTTCCACAGAAAAATACAATCATACATGCTTTTAAGCAAGATGAGGTAAGTCAATTATTATTTTTTACTTTTCATTTTTAATCTAAACCTTTAAAAGGAATTATTACCCGTCGAATCATAGAGTACATCAGTCTCACATTCATCTGAATAAAATGATGTAATCGTCTTGCATAGCAATGATTAGCCCATAAAGCATGCACAGATCCACACTAAAAAATATCTAAATAATACTAATTAAGCAATGCAATTTAGACTTGCATTAAATTCCCAGTGGATAAAATCAACCCCCCACTACATGTTCTCACACTGAATATACTGTTTCACTCTAAAATATTGTCACATTGCAAAAAAAAATGGTTTGCAAATGCTGTTAGTTTATTTACTGTGGATTCATGCATATGTGTGTGTTGTTAGTGCAGTTCATTTGATCAGCTGTAGATGGCGCTGTGACTCTGTGTTCAGGTGTTTAAAGTGTCTTGTACGTTCATGATTTAGTGATTGTGTGGAAACCAACCAGTATTAATCCAGTCCAATGTCGAACTGCAGCCTATTTTAATAGATAGATTATAGACTAGATTAATGCTAGATATCCATGCTATGAGAATGCATGTTTGCAATACATGTTAAATACGATTGTTTTGCATTTTAAATCCAATTTGATGTCTAAAGTCAGAAAGAAATTGAATTTATTTTAGCTTCCAGTTGGGAAAGAGGAGGTCAAGTTCACTGCAATGCATTATTTCACTCTGTTTTTGTTGTAAATATACTAAATGCTTTGGCAGATGTAGTAGTCTTAGTTTTCCATGCATGCATTCATACATGCATACGCAAAAATAGTTTGAGTAATATGGCAACATGTGATTTCAAAACCACCACATGTCCTCACAAGCCACAAAAAAGAGAAATCAACGGTCAAGCACGTTCTCCTGATGCCATGCCAATCCGTCTCATTACGGCATGCGAGAGGACATTGGACATTGAAAAGCTGTAGAAATCAAACCCGATTAATTCCGCTTGCTTCCCTCATTATTTGCACCGTAGAGCATGTTCCACTAATCAGAGAGTTAACTACATCCCGAGTTCCAGATCCCTGCACAGCGTGAGGACCGAAAACACACACAATCAGTTCATTATTATCAGACCCGAGCCCGAGCCAGGGAAATAAAGCAGCACACATTCAGCAGTGTTGCTGTTTTTATGGTCTGTGGTGAAAGAGATCTTAACCGTTTTCAGCTCTACCTGAGGAAGATGAACATTAGCCAATGCCAATATTTAGAGAATACTTTTTTGTCTTGTTTTAATATCTAAACATTGTTAAATCAAGATACATTTACTTGAGAAGCAAAATGATTAAAGATTGTATTGTTTTCTGAAAAAGAAACATTTTTTTAGTTAAGTGAGCTTAAACTTAAAACTAAAAATATAATTTTGCTTGCCCATGATATACCCTATATTTTTCTTGTTTTAAGAATAAACTACTTAATTTTTGAAGAAAAAATAGGAAAAATGTCTATAAATAAAAAAAAAAATATATATATATATTTGTTCTTACTCCATTCACAGATGTTTCTTGTTTTAAGAATAAACTACTTAATTTTTGAAGAAAAAATAGGAAAAATGTCTATATATAATTCAAATAGAAAACAAAATAATTTTTCTTACTCCATTCACAGATGTTTCTTGTTTTAAGCATAAACTCAATTAAATTTGAGAAAATAAAATAATATCTGTCAATCTGTGCGATTCAAAGGAAAACAAAATATATAATTTTACCCCATTGACAGATTGTTTTCTAATTGAATTATAAATTCACTTAATTTTAAAAAAGTAAAAAAAGAAAATGTTTCTGTCAATTTGTATAATTCAAAGGGAAAAATATTTTTTCTTTCCTCATTTTTTTTGTGTGTTGTTTTGTCATAAACTCACTTAATTTAGATTTTATTTATTTATTTTTGAAACCAGGTTTATTTATTTGTAATGGAAAACCAGACAAAAATACTATGTAAGAAAAGCAGTGTTTGCAGTGTACTGATAATACTAAGACACTAGACTTTTGATTTCTGCTACACAGATAATTCTATAATTGGGTGGAAAACTACTGTACTGTACTTAGCAGAACACCCTAGCAACCATCCAGCAATACTCGTCATCACGGTTACAAGCTTTGCATGCATGGACACCACACACGGTCTTGTAAAGTAACTCTAGTTCTGTTTATTTTTGATCATATCAGATAAATAATTTGAGTTTCATTTTAGTCACCTGTCACTTATTTTTAACTAAATCTATATTTCTTTAATTAAACCAGTCACCATCCATGTATCCCTGAACTGACATCATCTGCCCAAATGAGCACCGGTCAGCCTCTTGACCTCTTGACCTCTGAGCTTTAGGTCACGTTCGTCAGTCGACACTCGTCACAGGTCATGTAATAGGGTGCATTGACAGGCAGTTTAACCACATCACAAGATGATTCATTCCACATTATAGATAAACTAAAACTAACATTGGCATGCGTTCACTACATCATTCCCGTACTTCATTTTATTATTCTGTCTTACCAATTATGATGCTTGGTGATGTAAATGTATTTATTCTACATGACATTGATGTATTAAACTCTGTCATGTAATTTGATTTAGGAGGACCGTATGTGTGTTTTGTGTCTCTGAAGCATGGAAACCAGCAGCAGAACATGGGGCAATTAGTCGGGATCGTGGGGCAAAGAGCCCCCCCCTCGCTCTGTCCCCTGCGGAGGGCTGATGGATGACCGGCTCATCTTCTTAACAGGCTGGCTTGGTGCCGTTAACCTGCAAGGGCAGGCGAGGACAGGCCACTACACCCACAACCTCGTCAGGGCCACTGAACACGCTCACTAATGAGGGGGGACTCTTTCAGTCACTAGTTGAGCTCAGTTTTATGAGTGATATTTAAACAAACATCTAAAAATCTGAATTAGCTGAAAATGTGCCCACTATCAGGCATCCAAACTGTAAATGAGTTTGTTTCTTCATCAGATTTAGAGAACTGTAGTATTGCACCAGTCTCAGCAATGGATGCTCTGCAGTGAATGGGTGCCGTCAGAACGAGAGCTGGTAAAAACATCACAATAATGCCCATTGGTGAGCAAGTGATCCATTTCTCCAAATCTGATATAATCATTTACAACATTTGATTTATCATTTGAATTGTGTTAGTAATATTAATTAATATTTTTGACCAAAACTGGTTAATTTGCACATGTAGTACTTTTTTAGGTGAACTAACCAAACATTTTCACAGTGTATTGTTTAGATAAAAACTTACTTTTAACTACATTTTTACCTTTAACTAACATTTTGAATGCGCTCCCTGTTAGTGTCATATCTTTATATTAATTACCAAAGTTAACCAGTCATGCATTTTAATCATTCATCTTTATTCCAATTGTTAGTGCAAAAAAATTAACTATAAAAAAATATCTACAGAAATTTAATAACATTCAAATGTCCCACCCCAAAAACACTGTAATAAAACATAAAGACAAGTTATATGCATGCAATAAAGCTGCAACGATTGTGACAGAAAGCACTCCTATGAGCTCTACGTGTACATCTTTAAAGAAAATACTATCTTCTTTGGCTTCATCGCAGTTCACAGAAACCCATAAACCGTGCTTTAATAAGAACTCTATTTATTAATAATACTCTTCAATACACACTCCTACAAAATAAACAAAATGTCAAACATACTGTAGAATCAATTATGGTTTTGCATCCAATTTCAAGCTTTTGTTTTGTACCATTTGCATTATCACAGTGTATAATGGATGATGATATGTATTTCTTTCCCTCTTTGCATAGTTACAGAGTATTCAAACGATCATGATACCATCAGTTAGGACTGAAAAGGAATATGATAAGAAACAGTTTGTTTCTCAAATCGATTGGAAGGACAGCGTTTGCACATTTGAATGACGTGCAGCAGTGCTGACACCTGGCTGGGACGCCCATTAGTTCAGAGCAGAGGGGCGATCGATAATCTGAAACAATGAAGCGTCCCGGCGGGGAGCCGCTCATTCCGCGTCCTCACACACACACACATGCACACACACACACACACACGCTCACACACACACACACACACACACACACACACACACACACACACACACACACGCACACACACACACACACGCACACACACACACACGCTCACGCTCACACACAGACACACTCACACCTGCACACACACGCACACAACACACGGACACACACACACACAGACACACAGGCACACACACACGCTCACACAGCTACCCACACACACGCACACAACACGCTCACACACACACACACCACGCTCACGCACCACACACCACACACGCACACACACACGCTCACACACACACACACGCTCACGCCACACACCACACACGCACACACACGCTCACACACACACACACACACACAACACACACCACACACACACACACACACACGCACACACACACACGCTCACACACGCACACACACACACACACACACACCTGCTACGACAGCGACACAATCACAAAGTTTCTGTGCTGATGACAAGTCCAAAAAAAGCAGTACAGAGAATCAGTATTGTAAATGTCATCATTTTAAACATTCAACATCAATTGTCTTCAATCGTTTTTGCTCAATTAATTCTAATAAGCTTGTGTTTTGGTGGTTTTTATTCTAGATCTCTTGTTTTATCATTTGTTTTTGTCGAAAGTTATGCTGGAAAGGTGTGCTCGGCTATCTTTATTATACATAAATGTTTTCTTATCTAATGCAGTAGTGGGACTACTGTCCAAAATATTATTTGAATGCATTGCAAATGCTTCTGCTAAGCAGTTGTGGATGTCATACATTCCCTGTTATCCTTTTTTGTTTTTGTACCTCCTTCGTCTCAGGATCTCTTAACACCGCTTAAAGTGGACCGTGCCAAAAACAACAAAGGCTCTGACTGCTGGACCACATTACCACGCAGTATGTTTGTCGGCTGTGGATGTGTGATTAGGGGTAAGCTGTGACACTTTGACTTTAATACTGAAGATATTTTCATTTCATAATACTAATACTTCATCTTTAATTAAGACATCAGATTATGCAAAGTGAAAATCAACTTCTATTTCTGGGAAGAGTCTGAAAAATGTGAAGTGCCCAGGTCATATTTCAGGCTAAAAGCAAAAAAATGTACAAAAAAGTATTATTTAGATATTAAAAATATCTAAATAATACTTTTTTGTACATTATTTAATATTAATATAATAGTCTTAAAAGCATTTAATTCAAATTGTAGTACTTACTGAATTTAATTTAAGATTATTTAATATGATTATTTAATTCCTCTTGTTTTTGGGATGAAATATAACACTTTCTTCATAAAATTCACCTTTAGAGACATTTGACCATCAGTGCTTGAAGCAGACCCCACAGACACTGAAATGTTAAACTCGTTTTATATGTCGAATGGCAAACAGGATTGTGGCACGGGGGAAATATGTGCTGTTGAATTAGAAACAGTCTTCACACCATAGATTGATAATGCAGCTAGCCATATAAAGTTACAATTCAAAAGTCACTGTGTATCTAAGGTTTAAGTTTATTCCTTTTAAATCAAAGTCAAGTGATTTCTTCAAATCATTTCTCATGTGTAGATGGTAGAGCATGAATTTAACCTCTGAACAGGCATTGAGGTATCAGTTGCCCTGAGCTGTTAAATTGCCAACGGGTCAAACTTGCTATTGTGAGTCTTCAACCTGGAGGAGCAGAGATGCTTGGCACCGACTGAAACCAGAATCCAAAGGAGCTCGACGTTTGCAGGTAAGAAGTAAGACTTACTGTAGATTCCCAAACTGTCTGTGCTTTGTTATCATGGTTGCCAGGTCTGCACAAAAAATACAGCTCTCTAATTGCCTTGGAGAGATCGCTTTAACCTGTGGACTAAAAAAAACCCTGCAGACTTGGCAACCCTTTTTTTGCCAAAATGAAACCAATGCACCAAGCAAGTTTGACTATCGGTGTAAATCCAAGCATGTTGTGTTATGAAAATTTACTCAAAGGTCCTTCAAATCAAACTGTTTTGACTTTTTGGCCAGAGGCTATAAAATGAATACAAGCTTTCACTGCTTCATGTTTCCAGATCTCGCCTATGGCATTCGGGTGAACCCTAATCCTAATGATCCGGTGCTGGTCGTTT
>QVTF01008903.1:0-23432 GCA_003573665.1 Oxygymnocypris stewartii | reverse complement strand
GACGTTAGACGAGACGAATATGTACAAAAACATTGCGACTACAAGACAAAAAACACGAAAACACCGTTCTTTAGGGAGAGAGAGAAGCCGCGTCGCGTTGTGCGCGCCGCCATTTCTAATATGGTTTATTTATAAATATCATCTTCCTTCCGTAAATATATCAAAACATCATTTTTGATTAGTAATATGTATTGCTAACTTAATTTGAACAAATTTAAAGATGATTTTCTCAATATTTAGATTTTTTGCACCTTCACATTCCAAATATTGTCCTGTCATAAACCATGCATCAAAGGAAATATCATTTATTCAGCTTTTAGATGATGCATAAATCTCAATAAAAAAATAAATAAAAAAAACCTTATAACTGGTTTTGTGCTCCAGGGTCACATATATGTGTGTGCATTGTGTACATGTATTAAGTATATAAAACATGCATGTATATATTTAAGAAAAAATGTTTTGTTTGTATATTAAACATTTATATACAATATACATGTATTTCAAAATATAGAGACCTACTTTAACAATTTTCATAAATCATATTTTTGTCCATCGTGCATTCCAGTCAATCCCAATCAAACTGCAAACTTGGGTTATTTTCATTAGGTTAAAAATACAGCCAACTAACACCATAACAACATCATAAAACATGATTTTTGAATATTTTAAAAACATTGTTATCTGTTTTTGCAAATAAACTCTTTAACCTTAAACTCCTAACCTCACCAAATATACACAGAACATATGCATAAGTTATGCAAACAAACAAAAACTTTATTTTTCGCATGTGATTAATGGTTGACAGCACTTGTTGTAGCCCTCATCCGTCCCTCTCGAAACCTAGTTGTTTCAGTCCTGAAATGTGTTTTTATCCTTTAAAAAAATACAAATAAAAAATGTATTTAGGTTTTGTAATATTTTTTATTTTATTAACCTTAAATTCTGGATTGTTTTTTATGAATGTTAGTGTCACACTCTGTCTCTCCGTGTCTTGTGTTTCCCCTCCTCTCGTGCCCATATTTGGCTGTTCCTGTCCTCGTTTCCTCTTTATTAGTTAATTAGTTCCCAGCCCTGTGTCTTTAGTTGATTAGTCCCCAGCCCTGTGTTATTAATTATCTTGTTTGCTCCTTCATTTCCTTCCCTTTATAAGTCCTCAGTGTTCCCAGTGTCTTGGTCGAGTATTAACGTCATTCCTTTGTGTTCATGTCTCCCGCGATCTCCGTGTTGTAAATAAAGTGTTTGAACGAAGTTCCACGTCTCCTCGTTCCTGGATCCCCCCGTACACCGTGACAGTTAGCATATTTACAAATCATTATTTTCATTTTTTTAATTTGAGTGACGGGGTAAAGACCAATGATCTGATATCATATTTATATTTAAACAAATATTTTATATCTATTACATATTTAGGAAAATGTATGCATATGTTGGGATTAAAATCCAGTATACCATTTTGTTTGTACAAAATACAGTTTTTAAGATATATATGGATTTAAATCCCAACATATGCATATGCATACATTTTCATACATATGTAATAGATATAAAATACAAATTTACATATATAAATTTATTTGGTTCAGAACGGGGCATCAAAGCGCGTTTCGCGAGTCATTTGGTTCAGAACGGGGATTCAAAGCGCGTTTCGCGAGTAATTTGATTCTGAACGGGGCTCTTCAAATCGCGTTTCGCGAGTCATTTGGTTCAGAACGGGGCTTCAAAGCGCGTTTCGTGAGTCATTTGATTCAAAACGGGGCTCTTCAAAGCGCGTTTCGCGAGTAATTTGATTCAGAACGGGGCTCTTCAAAGCGCGTTTCGCGAGTCATTTGGTTCAGAACGGGGATTCAAAGCGCGTTTCGCGTGTCATTTGGTTCAGAACGGGGCTCTTCAAAGCGCGTTTTGCGAGTCATTTGGTTCAGAACGGGGATTCAAAGCGCGTTTCGCGAGTCATTTGGTTCAGAGCAGGGCTTCAAAGCGCGTTTCGCGAGTCATTTGATTCAGAACGGGGATTCAAAGGGCGTTTCGCGAGTCATTTGATTCAAAACGGGGCTTCAATGCGCGTTTCGTGAGTCATTTAAATCAGAATGAGGCTTCAAAACGCGTTTCGCGAGTCATTTGGTTCAGAACGGGGCTCTTCAAAGCGCGTTTGCGAGTCATTTGGTTCAGAACGGGGATTCAAACGCGTTTCGCGAATCATTTGATTCAAAACGGGTTTTCGGTGCTTAATCAAATGACTCGCGAAATGCACTTTGAAGCCCCGTTTTGGGTTTCTTACAGTCACCAATCTTCCGGGCACACCAGAAAATAGTTGAACTCGTTTTATTTACATTAATTATTATGAAAGTGCTCCAAAAATAGAGCAAGGAACAGGACTGAATTGGTAATATAAATACATGGTCCGGTTTCAGCTCCAGGGTCTCCAGACACGCGCGTGCGCGTTTGTGTGTTTGTGTGTGTGTGTGTGAGTGGATCCGGGTTCTGTGAAGTGTCGGCTAGGGTCGGTGCGCGTGTGTGGCGCTGAAGAGGCGCGTGATTTCCCGCGCACACGCCGCGTATCCCGCGCAGAACCGACTCTGTTCTGTTATAGTCTATTATTATAGGACTTTCTTACGCTATTGTGTACATTAATATTATTTTCCATGTTCTTGTTTAATAACTTGTTGGGTCGCTAGTTCGAATGCCTCTTTCTCTACACTATCCTATCTTAATAAAGGCAAAATTGCGAAAATTAAAAAAGCATTATAATCAGTTAATGTATTTAAAACAAATAATATTACTAATAAATAATATAATGCAAAATAATATTGATTTAATTGTACCCGTTGAACGGATCGTACTCTGAACTCGAGGATTTCTGCTTTTTCCAGTTTATATGATTGACAAAAAATACAAATCGCTTTGGAAAATTAAAAACATAATGAATGAAATAGTTATGTTTAAGCGCGCGCGCTCTTGGACGCTTGCGCCTCAGTAGCGTCATCAGCGGGTTGGAGATCTAAGAAACCAAAACTCACAATTTAAACAAGACAATGTCATAAACTAGTGCTTTCAAACCATTAATCGATCTAAAATAAACGTGTTTGTTTATAATGTGACCCTGGAGCACAAAAACAGCCATAAGTGGCACTGGTTTATTTATAAATATCATCTTCCTTCCGTAAATATATCAAAACATCATTTTTGATTAGTAATATGTATTGCTAAGAACTTAATTTGAACAAATTTAAAGATGATTTTCTCAATATTTAGATTTTTTGCACCTTCACATTCCAAATATTGTCCTGTCATAAACCATGCATCAATGGAAATATCATTTATTCAGCTTTTAGATGATGCATAAATCTCAATATTTAAAAAAAAAAAAAAACCTTATAACTGGTTTTGTGCTCCAGGGTCACATATATGTGTGTGCATTGTGCACATGTATTAAGTATATATAAATACATGCATGTATATATTTAAGAAAAAATGTTTTGTTTGTATATTAAACACTTATATACAATATACATGTATTTCAAAATATATAGACCTACTTTAACAATTTTCATAAATCATATTTTTGTCCATCGTGCATTCCAGTCAATCCCAATCAAACTGCAAACTTGGGTTATTTTCATTAGGTTAACAATACAGCCAACTAACACAATAACAACATCATAAAAACATGATTTTTGAATATTTTAAAAACAGTGTTATCTGTTTTTGCAAATAAACTCTTTAACCTTAAACTCCTAACCTCACCAAATAAACACAGAACATATGCATAAGTTATGCAAACAAACAAAAACTTTATTTTTCGCATGTGATTAATGGTTTGACAGCACTTGTTTAGCCCTCATCCGTCCCTCTCGAACCTAGTTTTTCAGTCCTGAAATGTGTTTTTATCCTTTAAAAAAATACAAATAAAAAATGTATTTAGGTTTTGTAATTTTTTTTATTTTATTAACCTTAAATTCTGGATTGTTTTTAATGAATGTTAGCATATTTGCAAATCATTATTTTCATTTTTTTAATTTGAGTGACGGGGTAAAGACCAATGATCTGATATCATATTTATATTTAAAAAAATATTTTATATCTATTACATATTTATGAAAATGTATGCATATGTTGGGATTAAAATCCAGTATACCATTTTGTTTGTACAAAATACAGTTTTTAAGATATATATGGATTTAAATCCCAACATATACATATGCATACATTTTCATACATATGTAATAGATATAAAATACAAATTTACATATATAAATTAATTTGGTTCAGAACGGGGCATCAAAGCGCGTTTCGCGAATCATTTGGTTCAGAACGGGGATTCAAAGCTCGTTTCGCGAGTCATTTGGTTCAGAACGGGGATTCAAAGCGCGTTTCGCGAGTCATTTGGTTCAGAACGGGGATTCAAAGCGCGTTTCGCGAGTCATTTGGTTCAGAACGGGGATTCAAAGCGCAAGTCATTTGGTTAAGAACGGGGATTCAAAGCGCGTTTCGCGAGTCATTTGGTTCAGAACGGGGCTTCAAAGCGCGTTTCGTGAGTCATTTGATTCAAAATGGGGCTCTTCAAAGCGCGTTTCGCGAGTAATTTGATTCAGAACGGGGCTCTTCAAAGCGCTTTTCGCGAGTCATTTGGTTCAGAACGGGGATTCAAAGCGCGTTTCGCGAGTCATTTGGTTCAGAACGGGGCTCTTCAAAGCGTGTTTTCGCGAGTAATTTGATTCAGAACGGGGATTCAAAGTGCGTTTCGCGAGTCATTTGATTCAGAACGGGGATTCAAAGCGCGTTTCGCGAGTCATTTGGTTCAGAGCGGGGCTTCAAAGCGCGTTTCGTGAATCATTTGATTCAAAACGGGGCTCTTCAAAGCGCGTATCGCGAGTCATTTGGTTTAGAACGGGTTTTCAAAGCGCATTTCGCGAGTCAATTGGTTCAGAACGGGGCTTCAAAGCGCGTTTCGCGAGTCATTTGCTTCAGAAAGGGGCTCTTCAAAGCGCGTTTCGCGAGTCATTTGGTTCAGAACGGGGCTCTTCAAAGCGCGTTTCGCGAGTCATTTGGTTCAGAACGGGTCTTCAAAGTGCGTTTCGCGAGTCATTTGATTCAGAACGGGGATTCAAAGCGCGTTTCGGGAGTCATTTGGTTCAGAGCGGGGCTTCAAAGCGCGTTTCGTGAATCATTTGATTCAAAACGGGGCTCTTCAAAGCGCGTATCGCGAGTCATTTGGTTTAGAACGGGTTTTCAAAGCGCATTTCGCGAGTCAATTGGTTCAGAACGGGGCTTCAAAGCGCGTTTCGCGAGTCATTTGCTTCAGAAAGGGGCTCTTCAAAGCGTGTTTCGCGAGTCATTTGATTCAGAACGGGGCTTCAAAGCGCGTTTCGCGAGTCATATGGTTCAGAACGGGGCTCTTCAAAGCACGTTTCGCAAGTAAGTTGATTCAAAATGGGGCTCTTCAAAGCGCGTTTCGCGAGTCATTTGGTTCAGAACGGGGCTTCAAAGCGCGTTTCGTGAGTCATTTGATTCAAAACGGGGCTCTTCAAAGTGCGTTTCGCGAGTCATTTGGTTCAGAACGGGGATTCAAAGCGCGTTTCGCGAGTCATTTGGTTCAGAACGGGGCTCTTCAAAGCGCGTTTTCGCGAGTAATTTGATTCAGAACGGGGCTCTTCAAAGCGCGTTTCGCGAGTCATTTGGTTCAGAGCAGGGCTTCAAAGCACGTTTTTGCGAGTCATTTGATTCAGAACGGGGATAAAAGCGCGTTTCGCGAGTCATTTGATTCAAAACGGGGCTTCAAAGCGCGTTTCGCGAATCATTTGATTCAAAACGGGTTTTCGGTGCTTAATCAAATGACTCGCGAAATGCACTTTGAAGCCCCGTTTTGGGTTTCTTACAGTCACCAATCTTCCGGGCACACCAGAAAATAGTTGAACTCGTTTTATTTACATTAATTATTATGAAAGTGCTCCAAAAATAGAGCAAGGAACAGGACTGAATTGGTAATATAAATACATGGTCCGGTTTCAGCTCCAGGGTCTCCAGACACGCACGTGCGCGTTTGTGTGTGTGTGTGTGTGAGTGGATCCAGGTTCTGTGAAGTGTCGGCTAGGTTCGGTGCGCGTGTGTGACGCTGAAGAGGCGCGTGATTTCCCGCGCACACGCCGCGTATCCCGCGCAGAACCGACTCTGTTCTGTTATAGTCTATTATTATAGGACTTTCTTACGCTATTGTGTACATTAATATTATTTTCCATGTTCTTGTTCACTGTAAACCCAGATTTTGATTCAACTATAAGAGATTGAGTACATATTACTTAAATGTGTCTAATTTATTGACATTACTTGTTAATTCTGATTAAGCTGAACTTTTTCTTGTCCTTTCTTATTGTAATTGAGTTTTTAAGTCCAATCAGTAGTGTCTACTCAAACAAACTGAGTTTGTATTACTTAAACATGTGTCTTTCTTTACATTAATTATGAATTCTGAGTAAACTGTACTTTTTAATGGCCTATCTTATTGTAATTATGTGTTTGAGCTAAAACAACTTAATATCATCAAGTTTTGCCTGTCCAACGGTAAGTTCAGAGGGTCAAAAACATAATACGATATCGCAAATTATTTTCCATATGGAGTCACTGGTAAGTTCGTGATTTCTGGACGTTATTGTTGTGTCCCTGATGTTAACATACATTTGATCAAACCTCATTTAAAATTTAGTCTGCATTTATTTTATAGACGGACATATATTTTTTAAGTATTTTATTCATCAGCATGATAATCTGCATTTATATTATAGAGAGATTTTTTTAACAAAAAGTATTTTATTCCAGACCTGAGCTTTTACTTTGAAAAGTAGAAGCTCTGTGAAGCTTTTATTTTGAAATGTAGAAGCTCGTGGACGGCACAAGGCGGGATGGCATGACACGGCATTGACGTCACCCATGCAACCGGGCTGAGTTTTGCAGTTTGTCTGAGCAACCGGGCTGAGTTTTGCAGTTTGTCTGAGCAACAGGGCTGAGTTTTGCAGTTTGTCAACCAAATTTGAAGAGGTGCAGTACAATATTGTAATGATTGGCAGTAAAGATGAAGATATTTTTTTTTCTTTTCTTACCATCACTGAGGAAACTACACACTAGAACCCTATTAGGCCATGGCTTTGTTTCTTTTGTTGCTAAAAAAAAGGACATGTTCAATAAAAATACAATTGGATCAGGGTAATGTTGCAGTTGTGTGTATGTATTTTACATAGGTCTATTAATTGGAAGATATTTTGAGTTTCAGGAACAAGAAGTTAAGTTGGGTCAGTTAGAATAAAATTTAGTTAAATTGGTTATAGAGTAATGCTTACTTAACAAGCTGAGTTAAATAAATGGGTGGGGAATGATTGTTTAAACCAAGTATCTTCAGTTACTGTAACTCGGTTATAAGTACATTCAACTTAAATGTTCTATTCCATTCCATTATGGGCTTAAGTACATTGAACGTAATTCACCTCACTTATTCAACTAATGCTTCATTACTTAAAAATTTTAAGGCAACGGGTTACCTGGGTTTTTTTAAGTAAATTCTACTTATCCGGGTTTACAGTGTTTAATAACTTGTTGGGTCGCTAGTTCGAATGCCTCTTTCTCTACACTATCCTATCTTAATAAAGGCAAAATTGCGAAAATTAAGAAAGCATTATAATCAGTTAATGTATTTAAAACAAATAATATAAATAATAAATAATATAATGCAAAATAATATTGATTTAATTGTACCCGTTGAACGGATCGTACTCTGAACTCGAGGATTTCTGCTTTTTCCAGTTTATATGATTGACAAAATATACAAATCGCTTTGGAAAATTAAAAACATAATGAATGAAATAGTTATGTTTAAGCGCACGCGCTCTTGGACGCTTTGCGCCTCAGTAGCGTCATCAGCGGGTTGGAGATCTAAGAAACCAAAACTCACAATTTAAACAAGACAATGTCATAAACTAGTGCTTTCAAACCATTAATCGATCTAAAATAAACGTGTTTGTTTATAATGTGACCCTGGAGCACAAAAACAGCCATAAGTGGCACTGGTTTATTTATAAATATCATCTTCCTTCCGTAAATATATCAAAACATCATTTTTGATTAGTAATATGTATTGCTGTCAGGTCCTCACCAGTCTAGGGTTGGTGAGGCTGGTGACAAGAATAATATAAAATGAGAAATCCACGACACTCCTCCTCTCTGTCCCAGCTCAAAGACCACAACAGGTTTATCAAAAGTTGACACGTTTTATTAGTACATAAAGCAAGAAGCGCATTTCTTCGGAAGGGGATCCAGGCCAAAATAACAAACCAAAGCACTAACTAGGGGTTTAAAGACTTAAATGACCTCACAAAGAAAAATCACAAAATAAAGACAGCAGTCTTTCCTAACTCCCTAGCTAGACAAAAACAGGAGAAAACAGAGTTCACAAAAACAAAAGGCAATCCCCAACCTACTGCTTCAGAAGGAACGAATAATGGTTTATGGCTAACGAATAAGTGAGACAGATAGAATAATTGTCTACTAACATAAATACCTTAGTGACCGATTACAGAGGACTCCAACCTAACTTAGTCCTTAAAGAAAATGATTACTCACACAAATGCAAGTTAACAACACCGTAGTTTAACACACTACACAACACAACCGACGTTGTCTGGGGCAGGAGATACGGAACGGCACAACACCAGCGGCAGAGCTTCACAACGCACACCTCACAGAAGCTCTCCACAATGCTCTGCTTCCCAGCATTTAAATGCTCCCGCTCACGACGTAATCTCTTGCAGCTGGTCCCAATCAAGCGCTGCCAGAAAGAGAGAGGGAGAGAGAGAAAGAAACTGCACTATAGCATGCAATACAACATTGATCCACACATGTGAATGTAAAAATAAATACAAATAATAACTTTACGTCCAGGGATGTAACACCCCCACCCTTAGTTACAAACCCAGGTTTGTAATTAATCAGATTACAACATAATTAATGTCACCACAATAGAGGCACTTCAGTTTTCATCAGCATAAACTCTGGACAATGCATCAGCTACGATGTTCTCTGCACCTTTCTTGTAGCGTATGTCTAAATCAAACTCCTGCACAATCAGTGCCCATCTCATTAAACGTTGGTTGGAGTTGGACATACGAGACAGAAATGTTAAAGGGTTATGATCTGTATACACTACAATACGATTTCCAGAGCTCAGGTATACTTCAAAGTTTTGGAGGGCTAGAAGTAATGCCAATGCCTCTTTTTCGATTACACTATAATTCTGCTGACATTTGGTAAATTTCTTCGAGAAATAACCGACAGGATGTTCAATGCCAGCCTCATCAGCTTGCATCAGCACCGCACCGGCGCCACGAGCACTTGCATCAACCTGCAGAGTGAAGGACAAAGCGAAATTTGGGGCAGACAAGATTGGAGCATTACACAGCAAATCCTTCGCAGAGCAAAACGCGGACTCACACATTTCATCCCATACGAACTTACGTTCAGTGCTAAGGAGATCGGTAAGGGGCGTAACCACAGTGGCAAAGTTCTTACAGAACCCCCTGTAATAACCGGTCATTCCCAGAAAACGTCGTAATTCACGTTTATTAGTAGGTGACGGAAAATCAGCAATAGCTTCAACTTTCGCACTCACAGGTTTTACCTGGCCTTGCCCAACTAGTTTCCCGAGGTAAGTAACCACAGCCTTGGCGAACTCACACTTACTGAGGTTAAGTGTTAATGATGCCTCAGCCAGGCGTTTTAGGACTGCATTAAGGGTGCATAAGTGGTCATCCCACGACATGGAGTAAACCACTACGTCATCAAGGTAGACTTCACAGTTTCGTATTCCTGATAACACAGTTTGCATTAATCGTTGGAATGTGGCAGGAGCGTTTCGCATTCCGAAGGCCATCACTGTATATTGCATGAATGCATCAGGCGTGACAAAAGCGGAGATCTCGGAAGCGCGTGGCGTCAACGGCACCTGCCAGTATCCCTTAAGAAGGTCGAGCTTGGATACATAACGTGAAGAGCCCACACGGTCAACGCAATCCTCTATTCTGGGAAGTGGGAAAGAGTCAGCTTTGGTTACATTATTTACCTTTCGGAAATCGGTACAGAACCGAAGGGAGCCGTCAGATTTGGGCACAAGAATGCAAGGCGCAGGCAACAACACGAGTACAGAATCTCCAGGTTGGAAACTGCGAGCAATGCTCTTTCTATCATACCTAGTTTTCATCTTGGCTTGAGTGTCAGAAAGATGCTGCTTAGCGATGTCCCAAGCTTTATGGAGATATTCACGAAACGTACTCACATACTCCAGGATCGGCATGCAGAGAGAATTCTTAGAAAGGAATTGTTCACGGATTAACTTCAAGGGTCCTCGAACTGTATGTCCAAACACAAGTTCGGTGGGGCTGAACCCCAATGACTCTAGCACGGTGCTTCTTACCGCCAGCATCAATAAGGGCAATCCATCTACCCAGTCTTTACCGGTTTCAACATAATATGTGCGCAGCATTGACTTGAGCGTCTGATGGAAGCGCTCAAGCGCACCTTGCCACTCTGGATGATAGGCGCTTGACATTTCATGTTGCACTTGCAGTTCTTTTACCAGCTGTTCGAACAAGTTCGAGGTAAAGTTCGTCCCCCGATCTGTTTGAATTATTTTTGGTAACCCGAACATAGAGCAGAACTTAACCAATTCTTTAACCACAGCTTTTGTTGTAATTGAATGCAGGGGCACGGCTTCCGGATAGCGCGTAGCTGTACACATTATTGTGAGGATGTATTGGTGACCAGACTTGGCTTTAGGCAAGGGGCCCACGCAATCAAGGATGAGTCTTTCGAAAGGCTCTCCCATAACAGGAATAGGCTGAAGCAGGGCTTGAGGGATCACCTGATTGGGTTTACCCGCAAGTTGGCAGATGCGGCAAGATCGAATAAATGCAGCCACCGAAGACTTCATACTCGGCCAAAAGAAATGCCTTGCGATACGATCATGTGTTTTTGTAACACCATGGTGTCCAGAGCAAATATGCTCGTGGGCCAATTTCATTATCTGAGTTCGATAACCGGCAGGGAGAACGATCTGATATGCTCTCTCTCGCCCAGAGTCAGATGGCTTCCACCAGCGCATTAGCACACCATCATCCCAACAATAGCCTACTGGCGCATCTGAAATTTGCGTTCGGTCTGCAGCAGCACCGACACATTTATCCAATGATACATCAGATTTTTGAGAAGCAATTAACTGTTCTCTACCCACTTTTAAGGGAGCATCCTTTTCTTTCAAATACTCATCACCTTGAGACAGTTGCGGCTGTATAAGCAATTTACATTCAGAGCTCTCCGGCAATGAACCCAAGAACGAGCTAGAAAGATCAAATACATCCGCAAATTTCTTCTGCACGCGAGTCACAGCGCACGACGGAAAAAGAGAAGGAAACTGTGACAGTACATCATCTTGGCCGCTAACATCAGGCTCCGCAGATACGATCGGATACGGGAAGACTTTGGTTCCAGCCAAATCATTACCTAGGATCATCTCTACGCCCTCCAAAAGGTAATTGAGCGCGCACACCGATACTCACAGGACCAGAAATAAGGTCTGATTTTAAAAGGATAGTGTGCAATGGCACTGAAGTACAGCCCATTTCGATACCACGAATGAGCACATTACTACCAGTGTACGATTTCGACGAGAACGGCAACGTGCTTTCCAGTATGATTGACTGAGCGGACCCTGTATCCCTTAACATTAAAATAGGTCTAGGATTAGAAGAACTATCTGGGAGCGCTACTGTACACATTTGCAGAAATGACTCAAAAGTAGAGGAATTTGATTGTGGACTCGGCCGTTCAGGAACCGAGGTAAGAGAGGTAAATGCTACCCCTTTTGGTTTACCACCCGCTTTCTGCTGCCAAGCTTTACAATTTGAAATCAAATGGCCAGGATCAAGACAATAGAAACAAACTCGTTTTCTATCGGGCCCTTTTGAAACATTTTTCAGTTCACTCGCAGGCCTGAAGGAGCTGTTCCCTTTATCTTTCCACGCATCCACAGTGGATAGAACTTTTGGAGCGCGCATAGGGGAAAAATACAGTTTTATGCGTGAGCACAAACTCGTCGGCTAGAATTGCTGCATCAAACAATTTAGAGACTTTTTGCTCGTTTAAATGCACTACTATGCTCTCTGGCAGACTATTCTTAAAATCCTCTAGCAACATTAGCTCTTGCAAATCCTCAAGGGTTGTAATTTTGGTAGAGAGACACCACTTCTCAAACAATGCTTTCTTTTCACGCGCAAACTCCACGAACGTTTGCTTGGCTGTCTTTGAACAAGCCCTGAACTTCTGCCGATACGCCTCCGGTACCAGTTCGTAAGCTCGCAAAACAGCCAGTTTCACAATATCAAAATTGAGTGAATCTTCAATTGACAAAGCCGCACAAACTTCTTGGGCTTTGCCAACAAGATTGCACTGCAACAACAATGCCCACATCTCTCTGGGCCATTTCAACTTAGTCGCGACTCGTTCGAAAGCCACAAAGTACGAGTCTACTTCGGTTTCACGGAAGGGAGGTACAAGTTTAATATACTTACCTACATCGAAGTCAGGTTGCCCGACCCCAGAACTATTTGAAGGGGGCCTGGTGCGCGGAGGTGGGACTGGTTTACTACGCAGCATTTGCGATTCCAGATCTAGTTTCCGTAGCCTTATATCCCGATCCGCCTTTATCTCCAACTCTCTCAATCGGAGTAGCTGGGTTTCGTGTTCCTGTTTCTTTAAGGCAATATCTAATTCCTTTAAACGAACAGTTACTATCGGGTCTGCTACACCAGAAGCCTTCTCATCACATACTGAATCTGTTTCGTCAGATGCTGCCTCCTCATCTATCTCTGACTCGGGACCCTCTGCTTCAGAATCGCCAGGTAAAACGCTTGCCTCCACTAACTTACCATACAACTGGTCCTTAATAACTTGTTTCTTTTGCTCTTTAGGGACCATTACATTGTAAAATTCTGCTATCAAAATTAAATCTCTTTTTCTACACCTATCGAATACTTCTAATGTTGGTGAGAGAGTAAACTTAATTAAATCGAATTCCATTTTACCATATGACCTTCCTCCCCTACCAAAAATTCAAAAACAGCCAAGCAAAAATAGTTAAGAAACGAATATTACGTGCGGAAGAGCCCCCAATTGTCACGTCCTAACCAGTCTAGGGTTGGTGAGGCTGGTGACAAGAATAATATAAAATGAGAAATCCACGACACTCCTCCTCTCCTGTCCCAGCTCAAAGACCACAACAGGTTTATCAAAAGTTGACACGTTTTATTAGTACATAAAGCAAGAAGCGCATTTCTTCGGAAGGGGATCCAGGCCAAAATAACAAACCAAAGCACTAACTAGGGGTTTAAAGACTTAAATGACCTCACAAAGAAAAATCACAAAATAAAGACAGCAGTCTTTCCTAACTCCCTAGCTAGACAAAAACAGGAGAAAACAGAGTTCACAAAAACAAAAGGCAATCCCCAACCTACTGCTTCAGAAGGAACGAATAATGGTTTATGGCTAACGAATAAGTGAGACAGAGAATAATTGTCTACTAACATAAATACCTTAGTGACCGATTACAGAGGACTCCAACCTAACTTAGTCCTTAAAGAAAATGATTACTCACACAAATGCAAGTTAACAACACCGTAGTTTAACACACTACACAACACAACCAACGTTGTCTGGGGCAGGAGACAGAGGACGGAACGGCACAACACCAGCGGCAGAGCTTCACGACGCACACCTCACAGAAGCTATCCACAATGCTCTGCTTCCCAGCATTTAAATGCTCCCGCTCACAACGTAATCTCTTGCAGCTGGTCCCAATCAAGCGCTGCCAGAAAGAGAGAGGGAGAGAGAGAAAGAAACTGCACACAGTATAGCATGCAATAAAACATTGATCCATCACACACACATGTAAATGTAAAAATAAATACAAATAATAACTTTACGTCCAGGGACGTAACAATTGCTAAGAACTTCATTTGAACAAATTTAAAGATGATTTTCTCAATATTTAGATTTTTTGCACCTTCACATTCCAAATATTGTCCTGTCATAAATCATGCATCAATGGAAATATCATTTATTCAGCTTTTAGATGATGCATAAATCTCAATATTTTTTTTTTTTAAAAACCTTATAACTGGTTTTGTGCTCCAGGGTCACATATATGGTTGTGCATTGTGTACATGTATTAAGTATATATAAATACATGCCTGTATATATTTAAGAAAAAATGTTTTGTTTGTATATTAAACATTTATATACAATATACATGTATTTCAAAATATATAGACCTACTTTAACAATTTTCATAAATCATATTTTTGTCCATCGTGCATTCCAGTCAATCCCAATCAAACTGCAAACTTGGGTTATTTTCATTAGGTTAACAATACAGCCAACTAACACAATAACAACATCATAAAAACATGATTTTTGAATATTTTAAAAACAGTGTTATCTGTTTTTGCAAATAAACTCTTTAACCTTAAACTCCTAACCTCACCAAATATACACAGAACATATGCATAAGTTATGCAAACAAACAAAAACTTTATTTTTCGCATGTGATTAATGGTTTGACATCACTTGTTTAGCCCTCATCCGTCCCTCTCGAACCTAGTTTTTCAGTCCTGAAATGTGTTTTTATCCTTTAAAAAAATACAAATAAAAAATGTATTTAGGTTTTGTAATTTTTTTTATTTTATTAACCTTAAATTCTGGATTGTTTTTAATGAATGTTAGCATATTTGCAAATCATTATTTTCATTTTTTTAATTTGAGTGACGGGGTAAAGACCAATGATCTGATATCATATTTATATTTAAAAAAATATTTTATATCTATTACATATTTATGAAAATGTATGCATATGTTGGGATTAAAATCCAGTATACCATTTTGTTTGTACAAAATACAGTTTTTAAGATATATATGGATTTAAATCCCAACATATGCATATGCATACATTTTCATACATATGTAATAGATATAAAATACAAATATACATATATAAATTAATTTGGTTCAGAACGGGGCATCAAAGCGCGTTTCGCGAGTCATTTGGTTCAGAACGGGGATTCAAAGCTCGTTTCGCCAGTCATTTGGTTCAGAACGGGGATTCAAAGCGCGTTTCGCGAGTCATTTGGTTCAGAACGGGGATTCAAAGCACGTTTCGCGAGTCATTTGGTTCAGAACGGGGATTCAAAGTGCGAGTCATTTGGTTCAGAACGGGGATTCAAAGCGCGTTTCGCGAGTCATTTGATTCAGAACGGGGATTCAAAGCGCGTTTCGTGAGTCATTTGATTCAAAACGGGGCTCTTCAAAGCGCGTTTCGCGAGTCATTTGATTCAGAACGGGGATTCAAAGCGCGTTTCGCGAGTCATTTGATTCAGAACGGGGATTCAAAGCGCGTTTCGCGAGTCATTTGGTTCAGAACGGGGCTCTTCAAAGCGCGTTTCGCGAGTCATTTGGTTCAGAACTGGGATTCAAAGCGCGTTTCGCGAGTCATTTGGTTCAGAACGGGGCTTCAAAGCGCGTTTCGTGAGTCATTTGATTCAAAACGGGGCTCTTCAAAGCGCGTTTCGCGAGTAATTTGATTCAGAACGGGGCTCTTCAAAGCGCGTTTCGCGAGTCATTTGGTTCAGAACGGGGCTCTTCAAAGTGCTTTTTGCGAGTCATTTGGTTCAGAACGGGGATTCAAAGCGCGTTTCGCCAATCATTTGAGGGCTTCAGAGCGCGTTTCGCGAGTCAATTAGTTCAGCTCGGGGATTCAGAGCGCATTTCGCGAGTCAATTGGTTCAGTTCGGGGCATCAGAGCGCGTTTCGCGAGTCAATTGGTTCAGTTCGGGGCTTCAGAGCGCGTTTCACGAGTCAATTGGTTCAATTCGGGGCATCAGTGCGTGTTTCGCGAGTCAATTGAGGGCTTCAGAGCGCGTTTCGCGAGTCAATTGGTTCAGTTCGGTGCTTCAGAGCGTGTTTTGCGAGTCAATTGGTTCAGTTCGGGGCTTCAGAGCGCGTTTCGCGAGTCAATTGGTGTATAATTTGGTTTAGTTCGGGGCTTCAGAGCGCGTTTCGCGAGTCAATTGGTGTATAAATTGGTTCAGTTCGGGACTTCAGAGCGCAGTGCGCAAATCATTTGATTAAATTCGGGGCTTAAGAGCGCGTTTCGCGAGTCAATTGGTTCAGTCCGGGGCTTCAGAGCGCGTTTCGCGAGTCAATTGGTTCAGTTCGGGGCTTCAGAGCGCGTTTCGCTAGTCAATTGGTTCAGTTCGGGGCTTCAGAGCGCGTTTCGCGAGTCAATTGGTTCAGTTCGGGGCTTCAGAGCGCGTTTCGCTAGTCAATTGGTTCAGTTCGGGGCTTCAGAGCGCGTTTCGCGAGTCAATTGGTTCAGTTCGGGGCTTCAGAGCGCATTTCGCGAGTCAATTGGTTCAGTTCGGGGCTTCAGAGCGTGTTTCGCGAGTCAATTGAGGGCTTCAGAGCGCGTTTTGCGAGTCAATTGGTTCAGTTCGGGGCTTCAGAGCGCGTTTCGCGAGTCAATTGGTGTATAATTTTGTTCAGTTCGGGGCTTCAGAGCGCGTTTCGCGAGTCAATTGAGGGCTTCAGAGCGCGTTTTGCGAGTCAATTGGTCAGTTCGGGGCTTCAGAGCGCGTTTCGCGAGTCAATTGGTGTATAATTTTGTTCAGTTCGGGGCTTCAGAGCGCGTTTCGCGAGTCAATTGAGGGCTTCAGAGCGCGTTTTGCGAGTCAATTGGTTCAGTTCGGGGCCTTCAGAGCGGAGCGCGTTTCGCGAGTCAATTGAGGGCTTCAGAGCGCGTTTTGCGAGTCAATTGGTTCAGTTCGGGGCTTCAGAGCGCGTTTCGCGAGTCAATTGGTGTATAATTTTGTTCCGTTCGGGGCTTCAGAGCGCGTTTCGCGAGTCAATTGGTTCAGTTCGGGACTTCAGAGCGCAGATTGCAAATCATTTGAGTAAGTTCGGGACTTCAGAGCGCAGAGCGCAAATCATTTGATTAAATTCGGGACTTCAGAGCGCAGAGCGCAAATCATTTGATTAAATTCGGGACTTCAGAGCGCAGAGCGCAAATCATTTGGTTCAGTTCGGGACTTCAGAGCGCAAATCATTTGAATAAGTTCGGGACTTCAGAGCGCGTTTCGCGAGTCAATTGGTTCAGTTCGGGGCTTCAAAGCGCGTTTCGCGAGTCATTTGGTTCAGTTTGGGGCTTCAAAGCGCGTTTCGCGAGTCATTTGCTTCAGAACAGGCTCTTCAAAGCGCGTTTCGCGAGTCATTTGATTCAGAACGGGGCTTCAAAGCGCGTTTCGCGAGTCATTTGGTCCAGAACGGGGATTCAGAGCGCGTTTCGCGAGTCATTTGATTCAAAACGGGGCTTCAAAGCGCATTTCGCGAGTCATTTGATTCAAAACGGGGCTTCAAAGCGCGTTTCGCGAGTCATTTGATTCAAAACGGGGCTTCAAAGCGCGTTTCGCGAATCATTTGATTCAAAACGGGTTTTCGGTGCTGAATCAAATGACTCTCGAAACGCACTTTGAAGCCGCTTTTGGGTTTCTTACGGTCACCAATCTCCCGGGCACACCAGAAAATAGTTGAACTCGTTTTATTTACATTAATTATTATGAAAGTGCTCCAAAAATAGAGAAGGAACAGGACTGAATTGGTAATATAAATACATGGTCCGGTTTCAGCTCCAGGGTCTCCAGACACGCACGTGCGCGTTTGTGTGTGTGTGTGTGTGTGTGTGTGAGTGGATCCGGGTTCTGTGAAGTGTCGGCTAGGTTCGGTGCGCGTGTGTGGCGCTGAAGAGGCGCGTGATTTCCCGCGCACACGCCGCGTATCCCGCGCAGAACCGACTCTGTTCTGTTATAGTCTATTATTATAGGACTTTCTTACGCTATTGTGTACATTAAAATTATTTTCCATGTTCTTGTTTAATAACTTGTTGGGTCGCTAGTTCGAATGCCTCTTTCTCTACACTATCCTATCTTAATAAAGGCAAAATTGCGAAAATTAATTTAAAAAGCATTATAATCAGTTAATGTATTTAAAACAAATAATATAAATAATAAATAATATAATGCAAAATAATATTGATTTAATTGTACCCGTTGAACGGATCGTACTCTGAACTCGAGGATTTCTGCTTTTTCCAGTTTATATGATTGACAAAAAATACAAATCGCTTTGGAAAATTAAAAACATAATGAATGAAATAGTTATGTTTAAGCGCGCGCGCTCTTGGACGCTTGCGCCTCAGTAGCGTCATCAGCGGGTTGGAGATCTAAGAAACCAAAACTCACAATTTAAACAAGACAATGTCATAAACTAGTGCTTTCAAACCATTAATCGATCTAAAATAAACGTGTTTGTTTATAATGTGACCCTGGAGCACAAAAACAGCCATAAGTGGCACTGGTTTATTTATAAATATCATCTTCCTACCGTAAATATATCAAAACATCATTTTTGATTAGTAATATGTATTGCTAAGAACTTAATTTGAACAAATTTAAAGATGATTTTCTCAATATTTAGATTTTTTGCACCTTCACATTCCAAATATTGTCCTGTCATAAACCATGCATCAATGGAAATATCATTTATTCAGCTTTTAGATGATGCATAAATCTCAATATTTTTTTTTTTAAAAACCTTATAACTGGTTTTGTGCTCCAGGGTCACATATATGTGTGTGCATTGTGTACATGTATTAAGTATATATAAATACATGCATGTATATATTTAAGAAAAAATGTTTTGTTTGTATATTAAACATTTATATACAATATACATGTATTTCAAAATATATAGACCTACTTTAACAATTTTCATAAATCATATTTTTGTCCATCGTGCATTCCAGTCAATCCCAATCAAACTGCAAACTTGGGTTATTTTCATTAGGTTAACAATACAGCCAACTAACACAATAACAACATCATAAAAACATGATTTTTGAATATTTTAAAAACAGTGTTATCTGTTTTTGCAAATAAACTCTTTAACCTTAAACTCCTAACCTCACCAAATATACACAGAACATATGCATAAGTTATGCAAACGAACAAAAACTTTATTTTTCGCATGTGATTAATGGTTTGACAGCACTTGTTTAGCCCTCATCCGTCCCTCTCGAACCTAGTTTTTCAGTCCTGAAATGTGTTTTTATCCTTTAAAAAAATACAAATAAAAAATGTATTTAGGTTTTGTAATTTTTTTTCTTTTATTAACCTTAAATTCTGGATTGTTTTTAATGAATGTTAGCATATTTGCAAATCATTATTTTCATTTTTTTAATTTGAGTGACGGGGTAAAGACCAATGATCTGATATCATATTTATATTTAAAAAAATATTTTATATCTATTACATATTTATGAAAATGTATGCATATGTTGGGATTAAAATCCAGTATACCATTTTTTTTGTACAAAATACAGTTTTTAAGATATATATGGATTTAAATCCCATGCATATGCATACATTTTCATACATATGTAATAGATATAAAATACAAATTTACATATATAAATTAATTTGGTTCAGAACGGGGCATCAAAGCGCGTTTCGCGAGTCATTTGGTTCAGAACGGGGATTCAAAGCGCGTTTCGCGAGTCATTTGGTTCAGAACGGGGATTCAAAGCGCGAGTCATTTGGTTCAGAACGGGGATTCAAAGCGCGAGTCATTTGGTTCAGAACGGGGATTCAAAGCGCGTTTCGCGAGTCATTTGATTCAGAACGGGGCTCTTCAAAGCGCGTTTCGCGAGTCATTTGATTCAGAACGGGGCTCTTCAAAGTGCGTTTTGCGAGTCATTTGGTTCAGAACGGGGATTCAAAGCGCGTTTCGCGAATCATTTGAGGGCTTCAGAGCGCGTTTCGCGAGTCAATTAGTTCAGCTCGGGGCTTCAGAGCGCATTTCGCGAGTCAATTGGTTCAGCTCGGTGCATCAGAGCGCGTTTCGCGAGTCAATTGGTTCAGTTCGGGGCTTCAGAGCGCGTTTCACGAGTCAATTGGTTCAATTCGGGGCATCAGTGCGTGTTTCGCGAGTCAATTGAGGGCTTCAGAGCGCGTTTCGCGAGTCAATTGGTTCAGTTCGGTGCTTCAGAGCGTGTTTTGCGAGTCAATTGGTTCAGTTCGGGGCTTCAGAGCGCGTTTCGCGAGTCAATTGGTTCAGTTCGGTGCTTCAGAGCGCGTTTCGCGAGTCAATTGGCGGGCCATTGGTTTCAGTTCGGGGCTTCAGAGCACGTTTCGCGAGTCAATTGGTTCTGTTCGGGGCTTCAGAGCGTGTTTCGCGAGTCAATTGAGGGCTTCAGAGCGCGTTTTTGCGAGTCAATTGGTTCAGCTCGGGGCTTCAGAGCGCGTTTCGCGAGTCAATTGGTGTATAATTTTGTTCAGTTTTGGGGGCTTCAGAGCGCGTTTCGCGAGTCAATTGGTTCAGTTCGGGACTTCAGAGCGCAGAGCGCAATCATTTTGAGTACAGTTCGGGACTTCCCGAGCGCAGAGCGCAAACTCATTTGATTCAATTCGGGGACTTCAGAGCGCAGGAGCGCAAATCATTGATTAAATTCGGGACTTCAAGCGCACGACGCGCAAATCATTTGGTTCAGTTCGAGGCCTTCAGTCCGCAAATCTTTGAGAAGTTCGGGACCTTCAGAGCGCGTTTCGCGATCAATCTGGTCAGTTCGGGCTTCAAGCGCGTTTCGCGAGCATTGGTTCAGTTTGGGGCTCAAAGCGCGTTTCGCGAGTCATTTGCCTCAGAACGGGCTCTTCAAGCGCGTTTCGAGAGTCATTTGTCCAGACAAGGGCCTTCAAAGCGCGTTTCGCGAGTCATTTGGTCCAGAACGGGGATTCAGAGCGCGTTTCGCGAGTCATTTGATTCAAAACGGGGCTTACAAAGCGCGTTTCGCGAGTCATTTGATTCAAAACGGGGCTTCAAAGCGCGTTTCGCGAGTCATTTGATTCAAAACGGGGCTTCAAAGCGCGTTTCGCGAATCATTTGATTCAAAACGGGGTTTCGGGGCTGAATCAAATGACTCGCGAAAACGCGCTTTGTAGCCCCGTTATTGGGTTTCTTTACGGTCACCAATCTTCCGGGCACACCAGAAAATAGTTGAACTCGTTTTATTTACATTAATTATTATGAAAGTGCTCCAAAAATAGAGCAAGGAACAGGACTGAATTGGTAATATAAATACATGGTCCGGTTTCAGCTCCAGGGTCTCCAGACACGCACGTGCGCGTTTGTGTGTGTGTGTGTGTGTGTGTGTGAGTGGATCCGGGTTCTGTGAAGTGTCGGCTAGGCTCGGTGCGCGTGTGTGGCGCTGAAGAGGCGTGTGATTTCCCGCGCACACGCCGCGTATTCCCGCGATAACCGACTCTGTTCTGTTATAGTCTTTTATTATAGGACTTTCTACGGCTATTGTGTACATTAATATTATTTTCCATGTTCTGTGTTTAATAACCCTTGTTGGGTCGCTAGTTCGAATCCCTCTTTTTCATACACTATCCTATCGTAATAAGGCAAAATTGCGAAAATTAATAAAAAAAAAGCATTATAATCAGTCTAACACTGTATTAAAAACAATAATATTACTAATAAATAATATAATGCAAAATAATATTGAGTTAATTGTACCCGTCTTGAAGCGATCGTACTCTGAACTCGAGGATTTTCTGCTTTTTCCAGTTTAAATGATTGAACAAAAAAATTACAAATCGCTTTGGAAAATTAAAACATAATGAATGAATTAGTTATTAGTTAAGCGCGCGCCGCTCCTTGACGCTTGCGCCTCAGTAGCGTCATCAGCGGGTTGGAGATCTAAGAAACCAAAACTCACAATTTAAACAAGACAATATCATAAACTAGTGCTTTCAAACCATTAATCGATCTAAAATAAACGTGTTTGTTTATAATGTGACCCTGGAGCACAAAAACAGCCATAAGTGGCACTGGTTTATTTATAAATATCATCTTCCTACCGTAAATATATCAACACATCATTTTTGATTAGTAATATGTATTGCTAATTTAATTTGAACAAATTTAAAGATGATTTTCTCAATATTTAGATCTTTTGCACCTTCACATTCCAAATATTGTCCTGTCATAAACCATGCATCAATGGAAATATCATTTATTCAGCTTTTAGATGATGCATAAATCTCAATATTTTTTTTTTTTAAAAACCTTATAACTGGTTTTGTGCTCCAGGGTCACATATATGTGTGTGCATTGTGTACATGTATTAAGTATATATAAATACATGCATGTATATATTTAAGAAAAAATGTTTTGTTTGTATATTAAACATTTATATACAATATACATGTATTTCAAAATAATAGACCTACTTTAACAATTTTCATAAATCATATTTTTGTCCATCGTGCATTCCAGTCAATCCCAATCAAACTGCAAACTTGGGTTATTTTCATTAGGTTAACAATACAGCCAACTAACACAATAACAACATCATAAAAACATGATTTTTGAATATTTTAAAAACAGTGTTATCTGTTTTTGCAAATAAACTCTTTAACCTTAAACTCCTAACCTCACCAAATATACACAGAACATATGCATAAGTTATGCAAACAAACAAAATTTTATTTTTCGCATGTGATTAATGGTTTGACAGCACTTGTTTAGCCCTCATCCGTCCCTCTCGAACCTAGTTTTTCAGTCCTGAAATGTGTTTTTATCCTTTAAAAAAATACAAATAAAAAATGTATTTAGGTTTTGTAATTTTTTTTATTTTATTAACCTTAAATTCTGGATTGTTTTTAATGAATGTTAGCATATTTGCAAATCATTATTTTCATTTTTTTAATTTGAGTGACGGGGTAAAGACCAATGATCTGATATCATATTTATATTTAAAAAAATATTTTATATCTATTACATATTTAAAATGTTGGGATTAAAATCCAGTATACCATTTTTTTGTACAAAATACAGTTTTTAAGATATATATGGATTTAAATCCCAACATATGCATATGCATACATTTTCATACATATGTAATAGATATAAAATGCAAATTTACATATATAAATTAATTTGGTTCAGAACGGGGCATCAAAGCGCGTTTCGCGAGTCATTTGGTTCAGAACGGGGATTCAAAGCGCGTTTCGCGAGTCATTTGGTTCAGAACGGGGATTCAAAGCGCGAGTCATTTGGTTCAGAACGGGGATTCAAAGCGCGTTTCGCGAGTCATTTGATTCAGAACGGGATTCAAAGCGCGTTTCGCGAGTCATTTGATTCAGAACGGGGATTCAAAGCGCGTTTCGCGAGTCATTTGGTTCAGAACGGGGCTCTTCAAAGCGCGTTTCGCGAGTCATTTGGTTCAGAAC
>QVTF01008902.1:0-23377 GCA_003573665.1 Oxygymnocypris stewartii | reverse complement strand
GTTTAGAAAAAACCTTCTAGCATATTAAAATAAATGCTCAGATAATGTTATTTTTTGGGTAAAAATAAAATGAGTATAACACTTTAGTCACCTTTGAAAATGATCTAATCACAACAAGGAAAACGAGACATTTTAACATTAGAATATTCAAAATAAATATAATTAATATTTGGGGTGAAAATAAAGTTAGCGTTTTTGTAACCTTTAAAGAACATTCTAGCCGTGTCAATGTTTTAGACACATTTAAAAACAGCGTTCCACAATGTTATATAACGGGTGTTTGTGTGTTATGTTTGCTGCTGTCTGTTCAGACTTTGGTATCTCCAGCATCACTGTTTCTGAGTAAGAGAAGCAGCTGAGATATTAAAGAGATCTCGTTTGTGATGTCTTCGGGTCAGGGGTCAGCGGGTTGGTCAGTCAAACTCCGGGGTGGGTTTGGACAGTGACAGCCGATACACTTCATCTGTGATTACAGGACGTTTCCATCTCATGGATCTGCCTGCAACTCCCACAATATTGATCCTCTAATAAAAGTCAACATGGAGAAGCAGAACGATGCAGAATGAATTACTTACTCTTCTTACCTTCTCTCTGTCTTTCAGCTAGTTCTTTGGCTCCTCCGGGTTGACACAGAGGATGAGGTCCGGCTTTGACAGATGGGGCGGTGGGACACAAGTGATGTAGATGAAGACAGATTCTGACGTGTGCGTTCTGGGTGAGGAGAGGTGAAGGAACGGCGAGAAGCGTTGCAGCAAGTGCCTGAAAGAATGTAGTGATGGTATTTTCATTTATGTATTTTATACATTTTCATGTCTCCATGATACAGTATATATCTTAAAATACTGAATACAATATTACACTCAAAATTTGTAAAGATTGAAATAATTTTATTTTGTATTAATAATAATAAAAAAACAATTTGACAACAACTGTAATGCAATATTTGTGACTTATATGTTGCTTATATATATATTTATAGTCAGAATACAATGTTATATGTTGCTTATATATATATTTATAGTCAGAATACAATGTTATATGTTGCTATATATATATTTATAGTCAGAATACAATGTTATATGTTGCTTTTATATATATATATATATATATATATTATATATATATACGTAGGCCGAGAGAGCTCAACTCGCTGGAAATTAAGAAAACAACTTCATCAATTCGACAACACACAGGCTGCAAATACTCACCACACAACCGAACAATGAAACGCGCTGCAGAAACAATTCTTTATTTGTATGAGTTGTATTCATTTGCACCACCTGCTGTCAAATTAATGAAGATGTTTTCTTGATTTGCTGGTGCTTTTTCTATTTGCATGTTTTCTGAAGTTGCAATACGTTGAGCTCTCTCGGCCACCGTATATATATATAATTTATCTATACACATATACATGCATACAACTTTTCATGGCTGTTAATGGAAAAAGTTGCATGGAAGGTGTAGACACAACATCTACCAGCAGCGGCTAACTACAGCAAACCATTCATAATATCCCTTTAACTAAGAGGAAGACATCATTCTCCAGGAAGTGACATCATTTTAGAGTGAAAACAGCAGCTCAAGCTTTAGTTAGTTACAGTGGGTTTGATGGATTCTGTGATGTGTTCGTTAGTTACTTTAAAACTTTGCATTCTATTTGATTAAATCACTTGAATCAGTTTTATAATATCAACATTTCCAAAAATAGCAAGATTAACTTAAAGTTGGTAGACCATCAATCCTTCAGCCTTTTATTTCCTTCGTGTTGTCTTTTAATTGTGCAAACAGTTGAAATCATTTGGCAATATTTAAATAAATAAGGTCAAAAGTATTTGAATCATGCACATCATGTATTTCTATGAACATTATACCATTTCATATTTGAGATGAAAAGTACAAATGATCTGATATTTTAGGGGTTTACTGAGTCACTGATTGAAGTCACTGAGTCCAGAATTTAATGCTTTTCATGAAAATTATATTTTTGCTTCAATACATTCTCTGGATGCTTAAATCACATTTGACAGGTTCATCGTAGGGAGGGGAATTCAAATTCATTGCGTTTTGTATCACGTCATTGACCTCCTGTTGACCTAAAAATCTTAATATGGATTATTAACAGTCGTTCAAAACAACACAGCGACTGGAACATTGCAGACTTTGTAGAAATCAGCAATAATATTCAGTTACTTCACAGTAAAATGACACTATTGGTGTGATGCTTTTGCTGTAAGAGTTAGATATGAATACTTTCTGGCCACAACAATACAGATGTAATAATAATAGCCAGAGCATATTATCTTACTTTCAGATATTTTTACCCTGAAATGCGCTGAAATAAATGTATAGAGTGTTGTATTGTTACATGGATCAAGTACATCATATTTTGAGAGGCTATTGATTATGTTTTTGGAGTCAATTAACTGCTTAATTATGTCATTCAAATCCTTTCCATTGAACAAATGAAACTCACGCTGCAACCTTCGAAGACTGTTTCGGGGACAGACAAAAGTTTGACTTGTAGAGTATCACTCAATCATTCTCTCTTACAATAAGACTGTTGTTTACTTCTAGGTCATGCTTTCATTTTCTTACAAGAATGCACTTTGAAATCTTTTTAAAGACAGCGATGTCGCCACCGTGATTTATGGCTTGATTTGAAGCAGGAGGGGGGGTCAAAGTGACATCAGAAAGTACCCATAAGTCCATTTCCAGAAACAGTATGCAGAGATACAATGTCATTGAAAATAAATTGACATTTTATTAAAATATATAAATTTTTGCAAACAATGAAAAATGCTGAGGAAAACCTTTCTGCATTAGAAAGAGTATTCTGCATTTTTAATGTCACTTCTGTTTTTAAAAATGTTTTTCAGGCATATTTTTTTTCATTTCATTCTCAGGATGTTTTAACCACCTTTAACTTTTCAGCTCAACCTTTTTTGTATACATTAATTTAGCAAACAATGTGTTTTCAAGACGTTAATGTCATTTTTACTGAGGAAACATGTACATGTTTTTGCATTATGTTGCTAATATGTTTTCTGTTGGATATTACAACAGTGTCATTGTCTATATCATAAATACATTTCCATATTTTTTTTAACTTTAGTTAATTTCGCTCTTTTGATGAGAATTATTTTTTCTTCATTACACGATGGTTAAACCTTTAACCTTTTCAATTAAATGTTAATTAAAGTGTTTTATGTATTAAAAATAATAGGAATTATTAACTTTTTTGGCACTGATATGCTAAAATGCAAAACAAAAAATGGTCAAATTAAACATTTCAGTTTTTCATGTTGCTGAAAAATGTTTGTGACAGGGCTACTTGTTTGACCAATTAGCTGAAGTATAAGTGTTTGAGAAACCCGAGTCATTGCAGTTCCATTAATGGTGGCAAATAAAGCACAGCAGCTTTAAAACGAAAATAAGAAAACATTGGGCTTAGATGCTTCAGAGAACTAAACTGAATATTTCTTTCCCATTATCACCCTTTGGGGGCTGTCTGATATCCCACTTCTGTTCCTTTCCGCAGCATTGCTCTGGCATCTCGTGTGCAGCGTTGACTAGCTAGTTAATTGAGAGCCTCCCGAGACCCCGGCTAGTTTGAGAAGAACGGGATTGTTCTCGCGGGAACACCGGAGGAGATTGGAAGAGCCCAGGGGAGAAGCATGAAGAGCGGAGCCATGACAGGTAAACAACAACGGTCCCTTCTCTGTCCAGGAACTAGTGGGCTGAAACTAAGAAAGGGGCAAATGGGATGTTTTAAATGTGGAGTTGAAAGGGAAATTCTGTGCAACCTGGTAAACAGACTGTGTATGTTATTTAAATAATATATCTAATATTTTGGTTATTATAATTTTAGTTATACCTACAAATAAATCCAGTCCCCACAGAACAGGTTTCAACTGCACATAAATTTATTTATTTTTTTATAAACCACATAAACAATATAAATAATATATAATCTTTTAAATTAGATATACAGTGCCTTGCGAAAGTATTCATACCCCTTCGTTTTGTTCACACTTTGTTATGTTGCTGTCTTATGCTAAACTGCTTTACATTACTTTTGTTCCACATCAGTCTACTCTCTATACACCATAATGGTAAAGCAACAAACAGGTTTTTAACATCTTCGCAAAATTATAAAAAAATTAATAAAAAAAATCACTGATTCCATTGCGTAAGTATTCGTACTCTTATTTGGGACAGTTGAAATTCAGTTCAGAAGCATTCATATTGCTTGTAGGTGTTAGACTTCATTGAAGGTTCACAGAATGTACTGTAGTCTCTGTTACCCTTAATGGAAGATGTCTGAAACAACCAGGACTCTTCTTCGAGCTGTCCGCTGGCCAAACTTTGGTTAGAGTGGTGACCAAGAAGCTGTTGGTCACTGCAGTGAGCTCCATGATCGTATGTGTTTGAGCATACAACACAACAACAGAGGAGACAAGAGGATTACTCTTTGTAGGAAAATGTACATATCGATGTTCCTATTGCAACTCAGGAGGTATATGATGCTCTTATAAGGTTAAACACCAAGAAATCCTCTGGTCCTGATGGGTTGGATCCATACTTTTTAAATATTGCTGCTGAACATATTGCAGAACCGTTGACACACATTTTCAATTTGTCTATTGAAACTGGATTAATACCTTGTGTATTGAAGTCAGCATATGTGACCGATCAAATTCAAATAATTATAGGCCAATATCTAAGCTATCTGCTTTAGCCAAGGGCTTATAAGTGACCAGTTGAAAGACTATTTAGAAAGTGTTAAATGATTTCATAAGTGCTGTTTATTCTAAGGAATATTGTGCTGCGTTGTTTCAAAGGCGTTTGACACAGTTGACCACTATATCCTGGCTCAGAGATTGGTGGATATTGGAACGTCTCCAATGGTTTGGTAATATGTGAGTGGCCGAACACAAAGTGTTCAGGTTGATGGTGTGTCCTCAAACTCATTACTTATACAAAATGCTGTCCCCCAGGGGTCCATTTTGGGTCCCATTTTATTTACTATTTATATAAATGACTTGTGTCAGAATGTAACAGAAGCAAAGTGTCATTTTTATGCGGATGACACCGTTTTGTATAGTTCTGCCTTATCATTAACAAGTGCCTCAGAAGATCTGCAATCTGCTTTTAACATTATTCAGAAGAATCTTCATAACTTGAGACTTATACTTAATTAAGACAAAACCAAAATGATGTGCTTTTCTAAATCAAGGAAAACAGACGATGCTTGTTATAGTTACATTAGATGAGAAAGTAATTGAACGAGTATTAGTCTATAAATAAAAGAAAGTTTGTCCTTCAAGCAGCATATAGAGTGTTTAAATAAAAACCTAGAGTAAAGTTGGGTTTCTATTATAGAAACAAAGGCTGTTTCTCTTTTAGTGTGAGAAAAACACTTATACAAGCAACATTTCTGTCAATGCTGGATTACGGTGATATTTTATAAATGCATGCAAATCAATCTTCGTAGAAGGATTCAGTATATCACGCAGCACTAAGATTTGTAACTAATTCTAGTTTTCGTACTCATCACTGTAGCTTGTACGAGTGTTGGTTGGTCGTTACACAATCGCAGGCTGGAGCACTGGTATATTTATCTTTTTAAGGCCATACTGTATAAACTGCCTCCTTATGTTCTCTTATGACTATTAAAGTCACTACCAGGGAATGTAATCTTCGATCACATGGGCAAATCATGTATGATATTCCACGAACGAGATCTGTCTTTGGTGAAAGTGCCTTTAATGTTTTTGCACCTTTATCTTGGTATAAATTGCAGAACCAGCTAAAATTGGACTATTTACTAACAATGACACAGTTTAAAATTAGGATAAAGGTCTGAGTACTAAAAGCACACGCGCTGTTACTGAGCGCTGCTGGTAATTATGTTGAGATGATGTTAAATTGCAAACCTTTTTTTTTTCTGTTAAATGTTGTTTTGTCTTTGTTTTCACTGTATATTTTTAATATGGAACTATTATTCTGCTGTCTTGGCCAGCAGTGAAGACACATTAAAACACACTTAGAATTAGCAGAAAAGCACCTAAAGGACCCTCAGACTCTGAGAAACAACCTCAATTCTAAGCATGGGTGCTGGTATCAGCCTCATCTCAAGACATCGATCAGATGATATATTTCAAGGCATTCGTCCGGTTTTTCTACTTCAATCACTATTGTGAGTAGCATTATTTCTTCCGCATCTCATCTAACGCCTCCCTTGTTAATTCCAAAACATAATTTTAAACCGTAACAGAGGCTTGAGCCGTTGATAGTAGACTAATGCAGTTAATAACTAATTTATGAGAGAGAGAGATTAATGTTACCTCTGTGAGTCAGTGATCAGCAGCAATGAGACTTTAAGTTCATTTTCTTCACGAACAGCGCCGTTCGCTTGTGAGAAGTCATGTAGTTTTAAGTTCTTAAACTGTTACTGATAAAATCGTCAGAGTAGTGCTAACTACATTAGCGCTTATGCTAAGGTGTGTGCAAACTATATGTGTGTCTGTGAGGGAGAGACCGAGAGGCAATGTGCATTCCGTACATATTAAAACGTCATTTTGTAACTTTGATCGACAAGATCTGTCGATTTTATCCTTTAGTTTACTGTATGTATTTGTTTGGCCAGTGTCGTTGTGGGTTTTGGTTATTTTTCTGTTGTAAGACCTTTGAAATATATAACTGAAATCATTTGGCGAAGTGATACGGTCATGTAATGCGGTCGAGAGTTGCCTGGAACTATGTTCACCGTGCGTTTCCCTGAAAATAATTGCACACCTCAGAACGTTTGTCAGCCAATCAGATTCAAGCATAATCTTCTGTTAACACACACTATATGCTTTATTAGGCCCCGATCACACTGAACGTGTTTTTTGCAGTGAGAGGCGAGTTGTTTTTTAGTAATTTTCTGCTGGCAGTGAATGTTCTGCGTGCTGTTTATGCGCCCCGGCGCCTCGCGCTTTTGCAGGAGCACTCTGAGCGCCTGAAGTTGAAGAAAAAGCAACACTGAGCGGAAAAGCGTTCCACGTCATCGCGTTTCTTTCCATTGTCCAATCGAATGAATGGAAAGGCGGGTCTTCCGTTGTAGTGACGAACGTTTACCGTTGCTTAGAAAGTCCAGAGAATGCAATAATGGATGAGAAACTTGTGATGTCTGTCACGGGTTACCCGGAGCTGTATTTTTTAAGGTTTTTGTTAATATGTCAGTTTACCTAACAGCAAAACCCAAACATTTTAGAGCACTCTTGCTATAATCCTTTGATTAGATTGACAGGACTGCTTATCAAGATAGCACATAACTTGCAGCAAATTTTCTTAAGTCAAGACCAACTTTCAAGCATTTAATATATAGATAAGAGCTTTGTACATTCACTTAATCTCTCAAAACATTTCCTGTACTGATAATTTTATGCAAAAGCCAATTTGAGCTTTGGACTCTCATAGGAAATCAATGCATGTTAACACTGTTTATTTAGCTAATGTCATTAGCCTTCATTTCAAGGTGTCTCCAGCGTCCTTTGACCTCCAAGAAGTGAAATGCTGAACCTTGACCCCAGTAACAGAGATTCCCTGTTGGATTTGTGTTTCACAACAGGATGAATCCTTGTTACTGAGAGCAAGAGGTCAGATTTTCTCCCGGACCTCTGAAGACTGGCGTTCACTGCCGTTCTGAAACAACACGAGAAACACAGATTTGACTCGTTCCATTGGTAAGGAGTATGAACAGGATACAGGTTCATCATTTCAGCGTCTGTGTCGGTATGTGGCGGTTCTCTGTGTCTCTTGTGACACAGTCGATGGCGGCTAACAAAGCAGGGTTAAACCGATTGAGTGAAGCGTCTGATTGTTTGACCTTAACTCCTGTTGTTCTCCATCCCCCTGTGTTTTTGTGTTTGGGGAAGGAAACTTAAATCAGCAATTAACATCAATAATTAACTACTCCCTGGGATGAATTATTAATGCTCCCGCTTGAGACTGAGATAGCACCTCTAGAACCGAGAATAAAAGCCCATGACTTACTTTAGTTGGAGAACTCTCTTTGTTTTAGGGAGGTTCTTTGCCCACTGGAAAGAACATTCACAAGTGGGATCTTTTTTAATATCTCAATTGTTGTTGTAGCATTATTTATATACTATTATATTTTGAATAAATTTTTATTTTTCTGATTTCAGTTACAATTTTAATTTTAGTTCTAGTTTTAGCATTTATGTTTTTTGTACACATATATATATATATATATTATATATTATATATATATTATTTTTTTTTTTTTTTTTTAACTGTTGACTAAAAGTATTTGTTTTGGTCAAGTCATTAATTTCAGTACTTCAGCTTAAACTTCGTTTATTTTAAGCAGTTGCCAAGGCAACATTTCTAAATTCTCATTGTTTTTTTAGTTTGTCCTTTTTTCATACTTTATTTTTAGCATTATTTCAACTATTAAAGAAATGAGATTAGATGCTTTTTTGGACTTTTGCCAAAGTGCATCTTTTATGTTGTCTTCCTTTTTGAGTTCTGTCTTTTTTGAGTTTTGATTTTGAGTTTTGATTTTTTTTTTTAAGTTTCACTTTTTCAGTTTAGTTTTAGATTTTTTTTTTTTTTGATATTTTTATTTAACTTTTTTTTAGTTTCAAGTGTTAGTACTTCAGCTTAAACGTATTTCATTTTAGTTAGTTGCCAAGGCAACATTTCTATTTTTTTATGTTTTTCATCTAAAGTTTTAATATTGAACTTTATTTCAGCTTTATTTAAATGACTAATAATAATTTTTTAGTTATTCATTAACAATAACAATACTAATCCTAAACAGCAATGCGATTAAACGCAGCCTGCTAAAGTGCATCGCATCTTTTGCCTAAAATATTGTTTTCTGTAGAGTTTCAGAAGAAAACATTATAATACTTAAAATTCTTTTCTCGTCAAGTTCTTCCGAGAGCAAATTATCTATAATGTCCAAATTAATTTAATACTTTTTTCATAGTCTCCATTTGCTCTGAACTGAATCTCGTTCGTTGCTGTATAAAATAAACTAATTGTCTGGGTTTTAAAGTCATTTTCTGTTCATTTTCTTCGCTGTCTGGTCTATCTTGACACACACTGTCTCTCGGTTCTTGTCGTCTTGTCTGTAATTCTGTCTTTACACCTTTATCTACTCTGATCCCTCTCTCACTGTTTGTGTACTCTGAGCGTCTGTATCATGTTGCTGAGATCTGGCTCGTTAATTGCTGGGTAATTACAGTGCTTCTGTTGATCTGTTCATTTCACAGCGCTGCTACAAACCTTTTAGGCTGTCTGCTGGAGCTCAGACTCTATTGGATTTGGCTCATGTGCGCGTCTAACGCTTTGAGAGCTGCTGTAATGTGCTGTCAGCCGTTCCACATGCTCTTGCTCTGTCGTGATGCTCTTGCTCTGTCTGGACAACTGTTGCGTCTGCACACCCAGACGAGCTGATCTGATCTGATCTGATCTCAAAGTGTTGATGCTAACAGATTGTGTTTTCTTCGACGTCTGTGCTAAACACTTTCCATTCAAATCAACAGATTCACAGCATTTTCTGACGTAGTCATGTGCTAAGATTGCACCCAAAGCACAGCAGTCTTATTTTAGTATCATGGAGTATCGATATAGTATTTCTGAAATATTTTAATGGTTTATGTTTTCATTTTAAGTGTATCGAAGTGATTTAAGTGTAAAAACTCAATTATTTAACACTTCAATTTAAGATTATTTCTGTTTTCTGTTATGTATTTTGTTATTTTTATTAGCTCTTTTAAATGCCTATATAGTTTATGCAGTTATATTTCAGTTTTAGTTATTTTAGTACAAGTCAAAATAAATTAAAATGTTGTTTTGGATTTTAGTTTTATTGTATTTTAGTTCGTTGCCAGGCCAACAGTTCTAATATACAGTTTAAATATATAATCGTTTTTTTTTTTTTTTTTTAGTTTTTTTAAAGTTTTTTTTATTATTATTTTTTTTATTATATTTATTTTTTTAATAGTTAATTAATTTCATTATTTTAGTACATCAAGTTGAACTAAATAAAAATGTGAAATGTTGCCTTGGCAACTAACTGAAATAAAAAAGTTTTATTGTAATTTTATTTTATTTCAAGTACGAAATAGTTTTATTTTGTTTTTGCTTTTAGTTTAGTATAATTAACTGTAAAAACCCTGCTACACTGTTAAATGATATGTTTTAAAATGTTAAACACTTGTATTTATTTCTAAGAAAGCTTCAGTTAATCTATAATTGCAGATGATTTACCGATTGTGACTCTAAATATATATTATAAATGCATCTGTTATGGCTTAAATCATTTAGTATAAAAGGCTATTAGACTCCCTCATGAATGACCCATATTAAAGCCCCGTCAGAGGCCTTTCTTACCCTCGGATGCACACCGGAGATCTTTCTGAACTTCTGCTCTTCTTTAGGACTCCGACCAAAGTAACTGAGAAGCTGCTGGTATCATCCTCGTCTTCAAACTCTGAACGCCGCTTATCTTTACAGCCGCTGATACTGGACAAGGAACCCAGGATGGGACCAGCCCGTGTTAACCATTAACACCCCAACTCGCACCCTTTTCATCATGGTGAGTTCCTATGTGGTGTTTAGCACCACCATGCATTTATCATTGTTACGAACAGAATTAATGATATATTCATATTTGCCTGCAATGTAAACAAAGCAGCAATTTCACATCTCGATATGCTTCAAAAGTCTCAGTGTCTTTAAAAACATCATAGCCTGCATAGAAAGGCAATTCTACAAGTTTATGATGTGATATTCACTTCTTATCAATTTGCATGCTAAACCTTTACAACATCCAACAAGCACAGGCAATTATTAGCAAACGTGTTGATCAGATTTAAAGGCATGATGTAATTAAACCAAACGTTCGCGCACAACCTCTGCCTCGGTTTTCTCTGTAATCTGAGAAAAGTTCAAAAGTCCGATTGATAATCAGTTATATTTGTATAGATAAAAAATGGAGCAGAACAAGCTGTCCTCAGCAAAGTGACTCAACAAACAAGCCCATTTAAAACCTCACAATTAAACAAAGACTGCCATTTATTCTACTAGTATTTCGTTGCTGTGCTTTGGATTGCAAAGCAGCATAAGATGAGCTCGATCTCAACCTCAATCAGGCTAATAAGCAACCTCTTGGCTGCTATAATAAGGCAATTAAAGCGAGCTGGCAGACAGACACTTCCCACGATGCCGGGACTCCCAAGACGGGCCCTGCCAATGCCAATCTCTAATAGGGCCCAAAGCACAGGCCTGGGAAGACGCAATTGGATTTGAAGCCAATCAATCATTCCAGCTATTGACCTATGATTGGATTTAGAAGACATGTCAGGGCCGCTTTGATTTTAGCTCGGGCCCAATGAAGCTGGATGTGAAGGTTTATTGTTTCGGACGGACCGAGAGTGGTGTGTGGGTTTTGACACGCTGCCAGAAGAGATGGATGCATACAATGACTGCTGTATCCATCCATCAGAGTTAGAATCCGTCATCTCATCTTTCACAGGAGCGGCGTACAACATCATCCGCTGCTTTTGGGACTCGTTTGGGAAGTCTTTCACATATCCCAGCATTTCTAAAGCAGGCTTGGATTGTTTGAAGCTTGGTGGCATTCTAGTTTTGGAGACTAATTTTAGCAAACGTGCTCATCGACACCTAGTTAAATGCTTGTTATTGTGACTGCGATGTTTGTAGAATGAACAGCCAATAGAAAGGCAGTTTGTTTCCATTTATGTGTGAGAGTGATTGAGAAACGTTCATTTATTTTGTTATGTGATACGAGCTTGCCTTTACTCTACCTGGATTTTCACCATTAAATATAAATAAATATAACGCATACAAAACATTTTCATTACTTGAAACAAAATAAAATAACGTAAACTTTATTTATTTTAAGGCACAATGTCTCATTTTGAATAAGTAAATTAAATAAGCTAAAATGTAAACTATAATAATATAAAAAATAACAGAGCTACAGGGTTTTAATCTTCAACTAAAACTGGAAAAAAAATTGTTAATTGAGATTCATTCATTTAAATAATATAAAATAATACATATTTTATTTCAGCTAGTTGCCTATGCAACATTTCTCATTTTCATTTAGTTCAACTTGATGTACTGAAATAACTAGAACTGAAATAAAATGAACAAACTGTTAAAAACTAATATAAATGACAAAAAAAACACAACAAAATGATTGATTACTAGTAAAAATATAAAACTAACAAAACAAATGTATTATAAATGTTGATAATAAATGAGTTGGAAGTACTAAAATCCAGGGCAACATTTCTCATTTTCATTTATTTTTAACTTAATGTACTAAAATAACTAAAACTTAAATACAAATTCATAAACTATATACACATAATAAAAAATGACACAAATACAGAACAAAATGTCCAAAACTTTAACTAAAATTATAATGAAAGCAGAAAAAAAAACAAAACCTATATAGTATATTAACTCTGGTCTGTATGAAATGCACATAAATATATTGTTTCTATCATCAGCACCAGGACTTGCTTAGCTTTGTGTGAAAGAGCATGTCATAATTAACATTACATGGCCTTTCAATGCTGACCGAAGTCTTAGCTAATATATATATCATGCAATCTGACATAAACATCTGATGATGTTGCAAGATTTTATGAATGTTGTGTGCAAGATTGCACCAGACTCGTATCAAACAGTCTGATAAGCAACGATCATAAAGGACAGAAAATACTGTGTGCGTCTCAGATCCGGCTTTACAATGTAGTTGAAAGAGTACGTTTGTAAGTAAATGTAAAAGTCTCTATTTTAGTCTTTTTTATTTTAAGAAATAAATACTTTTATTCAGCGTGGATGCATTAAAGTAAACAAAAGTGACAGTAAAGACATTTAAAATATTAGAAAAGATTTATATTTCAAATAAATTCAGCTCTTTTGTTCTTCCTGTTCATTAAAGAATCCTGAAACAAATGTATCACGGTTTCAAACAAAAATATTGGGCTGTTTTCAACATTGATAATAATCAGAAATGTTTCTTGAGCAGTATATTATATGATTTCTGAAGATCATGTGACACTGAAGACTGGAGGAATGATGCTGAAATACAGCTGCGCATCAATACATTACATTTTACAATATGTTCAAATAGAAAAATTGTAATAATATTTCACTTTTTTACTGTATTTCTGGTAAAATAAACGCAGCCTTGGTGAGAAGAACTTCTGAAACTGAAAAAGTAGTGTATATTTTAGTGATTATGTATCATCATTCATACGGCATGGATTATATAAAAAAACATAAATCGTAGCAGGACTAATTTGCTTGAGGAAAACAACAAATGGCTCCAAGCTTTTGCAGAGGTTTTAGAGTATCTTTGTAAAAATGACTGTCATGTTTGGCGACAGACCTGGTCTCGTGTTGTTTTTCCATTCCAGGTGGTGTAGCGTGACCTAGATGAGGAGAACGACGGAGAAGAAGAGCTACGGTAATGCAAAGAGACCTTCAGCGTCTGTCCCTTTCATTTAAATTACAAGAGCGAGATTCATTTTCCATTTGCAGACCTCTGAAAGATCTTCCCAAAAACATTCCACTGATAAATGAAAAGAAATAATGGCATGAATTACAGCACACTCTTACTGCGGGAATCGCAGCGTAGCTGATTAAGTCGGATCAATACGCCCTCTGAAGGACGAGCGAGGAAAGCCTGAATCCAGTGGACTGGCGAGGTAAGGATTGGATTGTTTTGTGTTTTATTTACATTGCAACATCTGAAGTCTGCTGTGGCATCTTGGCTAAAGCTCACGGTTACTAAGAGGAAGGTTGTTGGTTCGAATCTTTCAAGGACTGAGCCGTGAACCATCAGCATTATGCCCTTGAGCACCAAACACCACGTGGCTCCAGAGTTAGTGTACTGTGGATAAACATCTGCTAAACGAGTTTAATTCTGATTGCTTGGTTAGTTAAAACCATGTCATTATCTGGTGCAATGGCTTAGTGTCGTTACTGACATGCTAATGACCCTAATTAGATGGATTGTTAAGCACAGCTGGACACAACGTGTGTTTTGTGCTCGTCTTTTCAGTGCCACGCCAGATTTGTTTGATCCATTTGTACATTAATTAACTCTATTAGCTAGCTATAGATATGTTTTGGGCTTTTTGTCTTTAATTTATAGGTAATTGGACACATTAGGTAATGATTCAGGCCTATGAATGCAACAAGGGGTGACACTATATTTCTGCTAGATTGCACCCTAAAATATAAAAATGCTTAGAAAGCTTTTAAGACCACTAAGGTTGATGCACTGCCATTAAAGGATTTGGTGTTCTTTCAAATTAATTTATTCATTTAATTACAGTTTCTTTAGACAAAAACATTCAAGATTTTTCTCACCTTTTCTATATTTTGGGGAAAAACTCATACATGTATTAAGCAAGATGCATTAAATTGATCAAAAGTGACAGTAAATGCATTTAATGTCACTAAACATTTCTATTTCAATAAATGCTGTTTCTTTTGAACTTTCTATTCATCTGTGAATCCTGAAAATAAAATACACCAGTGTACACAAAAATATTCATCAGCACAAACTGTGTTCAACATTGATAATAACAGAATGTTTCTTGAGCTTTAAATATCAGTATATTATTATGATTTCTGAATATCATGTGACACTGAAGACTGGAGTAATGTGATACAATACAGATTTGATTACATTAATAAACTACATTTTACATGAAATTCATATAGAAAACAGAATTGTGAAAGTGGTTTCCCAACTGTGCTGTTTTATTATAAAAAACACGCCTTGGTGAGCAATTAAGACTTCTTTAAAAACATAAACAAAATATAACTGCACATGACAACAGTTGTTTTAAATTGTAATAATATTTTTTTTTGTTGCTGATTTACTGCATTTTTTGATCAAATAAATGTAGCCTTCGTGAACAGAAGAAACTTTAGATGTTTACATTCAATTTAAGCATATTTTCCTCTAAGCGCTCCAAAAAAAAAAAGAATCACCAGTGAGAATAGTAAGAATTGCACTAAAGTGTTAGTTCAGATATGTGTTTAGTGTAAATGACATCAGAATGTAATGAAAAAAACACTGCGTTTTCTCAGACGTCTGCTTTTATTCAGTTGGCCCATTGTCTCGCAGACACAATTGAATTGCCGTCTCTCCCTGCTCCTGCGGCCCATCAGACTGCAGCTGTGCATTTCCCATTACCCCAAATAGTTTGACACCCACTGACTAACCGCTCCCATAGATAATATCATCAAGAGTGTGCTCGATACAAATCGGGTCAGGATAACTCATTTACCCCACCGTACATATTTCTTATGTGTAACTTGAAACGCTGGAAAAATGAAATCATAGAAATGTTTCTTGTTAATGAAGATGTACCGGGCTGCCGTTTGTTGTGGCCTGTGTGGCTTTTAGCTCGCTTTTGATCTTAAATAAATCTACCACCCCCCCACCGCGTCAACACAGACCCCTATATCTCCCGCTTTAGGTGTCGGTTTTGTGTGAGTTCACGAATCCAGACTGTTAACTAGGACTAAATCACATCAGTGATCTTTAGCAGATGCCGACGATGCCGGTCTAATGTGAAACGGATTACTTTAGCTTGATTACGAGTTTAGTGGCAGAACTGGAGTTATTTGAAATGTAAATGATTGCGGTGTTAATTGCAATGTTTTCTATGAAAGTTACATTTGCTTCTAAGTCATTGAATAAACCGTTGTGCAAAATATGATACACACCGCCCTGATAATTTTGTATTAATGTGCCAAATTCTGTATTTTATTTATATTATCACCACTTGATAATTTATCATTTTTATTTTTTTTATGAATATATATAATCCCTTTCCAAAGTTTGAAGACCGTAAGATAAAAAAAAAAATTAATACTTTTATTATCAAGAGTGCAATAAATTGATCAAAATTGTGAGCGAAGACATTTATATGTTACAAAAGATTATATTTCAAATAAATGCTGTCATTTTGAACGTTCTATTTATCTGTGTCCTAAAAAATTAAATGTATCACGCTTTCCACAAAATATTCAGCAGTACAGCTGTTTAACATTAATAATAATCTGAAATGTTTCTCGAGCAGCAATCAGCATATTATTATGATTTCGAAGATCATGAGACACTGAAGAAGATGCTAAAATTCTGCGTTGATCACAGAAATAAATTACATTTGAACAGATATCCACATAGAAAACTATTATATTAGGTTTTAATAATATTTCAAAATATTACAGATTTTACTGCATTTTTAATCAAATAATTGCATCCATGGTGAGAAGAAGAGACTTCAAAACCATTAAAAAAAATCTTACTGAAGAGTATTGTCTTTTTAACCTCTTTTAAAAGTAATTAATGAAGTCATCAAATTTAACAAGAAATCTAGAAGTCTCTGGTTTTGCTTGTTTGGCCCACCAGTGACCACAGTTCACTCCTCAAGGTGAAAAATGCATTTTAGGGAAGCATAAGAAGACATAGAGGATATTATCTCTGGTGGACGGCCCTGTGAAAACACACACACACTCACACACACACCCACACACACACTCACACACACACACACACAGCACCCACACACACACACACACGCCAAACACACTCACACACCACACACACAAACTCACACACACACACACACACTCACACACACACACACACACACACACAAACACACTCACACACACACACACACACACACACACACACACACACACACACACACACACACACACCAAACACACTCACACACACACTCCCCCCCCACACACACACCCACCACACACACATCCCACACCCACACACACACACACCCACCTCACCCACACACACCCACACACCACCCACCCCCACACCCCCCCACACACCACCTCCCCACCACACGCACTCACTCTCTCACACACCCTCCCTCACCACCCACTCCCCCACCCACTTCTCCCCCCACATCCAACACCCACCCACACCCCACCCACCCCCCCCTCCCAACCCCCCCCCACCCTCCTCACCACCCACGCATAGCACCCTCCACTCCTCACTCACACACCCACTCCCACACTCTCTCACACTCACACACACACACTCACACCACACACACACACCAACCACTCACGCACCACCACTCCACACACCACACACACACACACACACGCACACACACACACTCACACCACACACACACACACCCACACACACTCACACACTCACACACACACAACCACACACACACACACTCAACACACCACACACACACAACACACACACACCACAACACACACACACACCAACACACACACTCACACAACACACCACACTCACACACACACACACACACACACACACACACACACACACCACCCACACACACACACCACCACCACACACACACACACTCACACACACACACACACACACACCCACTCACACACACACACACACACACACACACACACAACAGAGTGTAGTGATAAAGCGAGAGCGGTCAGCCCCCTCACCCCTCCTCTCTCACATAGATCACTGCCTCCCGTTTGCATGACGGTACGCATTGATCGGCCGTCATACTGATCACATTTCAAGCCGGCCAGATTAGATTTGCATTTTTAATTTTCCTTCCAAAAAACGGCATTGACCGGGAGATGAGAGGGGAATTTTTGAGACGTATTAATGTTGGACAGAGGCCGTAGAGGTCAATGGTGGATTTAAGTGACGTGCATTAAGCGTAAAACTCAAGCACAGATTCAAGGTGAGACTGGTGCTCAAGATCAAGATCATGTTTACACAGCCATAAAAGCCTCAAGACAGCACTTATACTTATCATAAATCAACCGTTATGGATTAAACAGTACACAATCCCTTCATTTTTTTTTGCAAGTCATATTTGACATGTATTGCACGTGTTTCTAAACAAACACACCTAATAATACAAACCATATCAGTGAATCACCTTTACCTGAACTAATGGACTGCAGTGATAAATTGTTCAGGTTATGTTGAAAATTAAACCAATATTTACAATTCATGACGCACTCCTTCAGTGTCACATGATCTTCAGAAATCAGTATAATATGCTGATTTGCAGCTCAAGAAATATTTCAGATTATTATCAATGTTGAAAACAGTTTTGATGCCCAATATTTTTGTGGAAACGTGATGCATTTTATTTTCAGGATTATCTGATGAATAAAAAGCTCAAAAGTGCATCATTTATTTGAAACAGAAATCGTTATAATTATCTTTACGGTCACTTTTGATTTATTTAATGCATCCTTGCTGAATAAAATTATTTTATTTGGATAGTAATTTTGATCGTGTGAAATTTTTTTTACCTCAGCCTTTTGAAAGGTAGTGCTGGTAAAAATGACATGCATCACCTTTAAAAGGCTAGTTATGGTTTATTCCTCATATTTAATTTTGTATTCTACAGAAGAAATGCATAGCGGTTTGGAGCTGCATGCTGGTAAATAAAAGAGTGAATAAGATATTTTTGTTCTACTTTTGGATGAACTATCGATGTTTTGTAGGCCACTACTGTGGCTTTCAATACTTTTAAGAGTCTATTCTACTCCATAACAAAATAGATGGTTGAGTGGAACTAGTTGCTCTCTGAAAGTAACCACGTGACCCCTAATCATTAAAAACACTACATGACATAAAAAAATGGCTTTAACCCTTTTTTTTTAAAACATAAAACCTGATTCTGCCTATACTGTATTCTGCCTTAGTCTTGATCAATGTTAATGTGTATCGTTTACTGATAGAGGCTAACTGCTTGATATTTATGGTCTTCTTGCCTTTAATTTCACAGTAGATTGGTAAGACGCCGGAAAGGGGTGGAAAGAGAAGATCATGCAAGCCATATTTGAACTAATTTTCCCAAGATCACGTTTACGACCCACAGCACCAACTTGCCTGATCAGGTTTGTTGTGTTTTAGTATACATCTCTTTTGGATGCATTTGACCTGTTTTTTTAACCATATTACTACTACAAGCTACAACAGTTTAATTGCCGTTATTGTCTAAGGAATGGATCAAATGTGTGGTATTGTGGGCAGCTCGACCACAACCACAAGCCCTCTCTGTGAGCCAATCAATGTGGAGAAGAAAGCAGAGCCGCCACCTTTTGCCCAATGACGAGTGGGGCGGCAGCGGCCAATGCCAAGCCGATAGGCAATCGATACGACGCAAAACCTGACATTAATCCCAGAGAACCTGCAAGATGATCAGACGGACACTCCATCGTCGTCTTAATGGTCTTACTGGAGGTCAGTACGTTTTATCATAGCATTACACAATGTCCGTTCTAGCTCAGCATGGACCACTGATGGGTTATATACTAATGTACTAAAGTTCTTTTGCCCAGAAAGGCCTGGTGCTTTCTAAATGTCAAAGTCAAGATTAGACGTCCTAAGACTAAGAACTAGGCTGAAACAGAGAAAATGCTGAAGTTAAAATAGACTAGCGTCTTGTCTGAGACCATAATAGAGATCCTGTATAAGACCAATACTTTGTCTGAGACCCAAATCCACACTAAAGTCACATTTCTGTGGACTTCATGGGTCTTGTCCAGAGATATCATGTCCTCTACAGAGATACAAACTTACACATTTTGGTATCCCTCACTTAGGGATCCTCAGTGGTCACAACAGACTGAAAAAAATTCATTTTGCCTTTAATTTCATTTTCAATCATTTAAATTTAATTTTTGCCTTTAATTTCATTTTTAATGAAATTTCATTTCATTAAAAAGAACGTTTTTAGAGATTTATTTATTTTATCCCCAAATTGCTCTGTATTTTCATATTTCCCATTTATTTCCTATGGTGGTCATTTTTAAGACCACTTGGCCTAATCACGTTCACTATTTTTATTTTGATCTTTTAGCGAGTGCCACAAAAGTGACTTTTTGTATTATTCCAAGAAAGTTTAAAGAAACGTTACAAATTAAAAAAAGTGGGTTAAGATTGTTGGTTCAGTCCATCAATGTCAAGAGAATCAGCCCAGACTAAATTTACAAATGTATGACTTTGCAGGGAGAACAATCATGATACACGGGCATGTACTGTAATGTGTTAATCCAAATGGATGTGCTCACAAATATTGCATAAATGTAGTGATGTTCGAAAAACAGATTTTTTTTTCTTTATTCTAAAATAGTTTCTGTGATTCAGTTTTGGATAATGAGCTCACTAAAGTACTTCGGCAACGAGCTGCCTTATTATTTTGTCACTAATCTAGCATCCTTTTTGCTTATGATGAAATGAGTTTACTTATCACATATCCATGAAAACACACCATCGGAGAATGAACTAATTGCTAAATTCTGTGCATCACAATTTAAAGTGACAAATATCCATGGATTGGACACAAGAAAGTCTACAGACACATTTTGTGGAATCCAGCCTGTGAACACTGCTTCCAAGATCCTTTGCATTGTGTGAGAGCCTTTGAGGGCCATGTTATCGGTGAAACTAAAGTACACAAGTACCCAAGATTCCTTGATGGCACTGTTGACTGTTATTTCTAATCTCTACACCCCGTTGAAGTTTCAAAGCTTTTGTAAAAGAGACACATTGACACTGAACACGCTGAGCATTGCCTCTGAAATTCTGTGTAACTTAGACTGACTTGTTTCAAACACCCGTCACATTAAAGAAAGAGGGAGTGCAAACAGAAGTCTCCGCCACCTCCTATTCTCTTCCTTATTTCCCAATCTGTTTGTCTTGACATCTCCATTAACTCATAAATCCAATACAGTGGAGCTCAACAAAATTTATCTTCTACCAATCTACAGCGAGGTTTGGGTGGAGGGAGCAACTGGAGACCGGAGAGGAGGAGAGAGGGATGGGAAATGATGAGAAGATCAATCGGTCCCTGGGCTGTCACTCCACTCGCTCGTTTTCACATCCATCTCCACCCCTCCTCCCTCCAGCCGTCGGAGACTGACACCACCCCTCCTTTCTCTGGCAGGCCCGGCGGATTCTGCAGGCGCGGCTGTTTCGGGCCTGCAATAATCCGATTGAGTGTGGGATCAATGACAAGCTGTGGTCAGCGATCTGTAGTCGCTCCGGCTCCCATTGCACGCTGACCACAGGATCCCCAAACCGCTGACCGCCTAACCGGCATGGCCTGACCACTAATTCGGTCCGCTATGCCAAGGCGCTCGGCCAAGGTGGGCAAGTAAAACTGGCATGTGAAAGGTCTAAATTATACTGCAATTATGACTCCCAACTTTAAAGATTGTACAGGTCTCTGTAGCTCAAATGGTTCTAGTTACAGCAAGATCTTGAGTTTACATTGAAATTAATGCAATTGGTCCAATTTAAAGTTGATGTGATGCCTGATTTCACTCTTGGAATTTTCCCAACGATTGACAACTTTTTGGACAGAAAGTGATGCTTTTTGTCAGAAATTTGAGTGGACGATAAATCTGCATCATCACCTCTCCAGAGTTTGCACTGTAAGTTGATTTGATCAAAACATCTATTAAATAACTACTTAGTTCGAAATAGATTGAAAACACTCACTTTATGTAAGCTTTTCTTGAATTAGTTGTATTCATCGTATGGCCTGACCACTAATTTGGTCCGCTTTATTAAATTTGGACACATTCCTGTAGCTCATCTGCTTCCAGCGACGACAAGGTCCTTGATTTACCTTTAAACGAATGCTCTTGATCTCCTCTTTATGCTTGAATTGATGCCAAAATGTGTGCTTGAAAGTTTCCCAACTATTGCCAACTTTTAGGACAGAAAGTGATGCTATGGTCTGCTATGTTAAAGGTTCGATCTGTTCCTGTAGGTCAACTGATGCCAGTAATGACTAAGTCATTGGTTGACTTTAAAATTAATGCACTTGGTTTCCTGTTTCTACTAGAATTGATGACAGAATTATATTTTAAAGTTTATTAAAGGTGGGTTATGCATTTTTTCAAAATTCCTTTAGAAAACTGAGTCGGGCCAGAACCAGAACAAACTTGTAGCCAATCAGCAGTAGGGGGCGTGTCTACTCATGATGCGAGGAGAGAGCGCTCAGTGCACATGACGGACATTAGCCGAGCCGAGCGACAACAGAAAGATAAAGATGGCACATAAAACACAAGAGGAAAACATCTGCGGAACAAAAGAAGGCTTGGTGTCTACATCGTGCTGCAACAGCTAAAGTCTGTCTACACTGGACGCGACAAAGTGACCATTGAAAATCATTTGTGTCAATATGTCATAAATAGAACTATAATAGAAATAGAGGGATTTGTCGTGTCGCGGCGCAGCATCCAGTGTAAACAGCATCACTAATTATAATGATGTCTATAGTATTTTGTCACGCCGCACCGCTCCGCTCACATCCGTTGTAGACACGGTGTTAAGATAAGGCAAGAAGAAGGACCCGTGTAAATATCGAAAACTTTTTTCCCGCATTGGAGAGAACTCGAGGAGCGGGAAGGCCTGTGATTGGGTGCCGAGGTTGCTTTGTTTCTTCTCGATAGGGAAGTAACATTGGTTTTGCTTTGTTTCACAGAACTAATTGCTGCCGTACGTATGTGGGGACGAGCTATCAAAATAGGGGCGAGACCCTTTTGGGGTAGAGGCATGTTTGTTTTGGTGATTTCAAATGTCAAGATTGGCTACAAGAAATCACTTACCCCACCTTTAACTCTTGTCAAATTTATGGACTGAAATTGATAATTCTGCCCTATTGCCACTTTGGAGTTTGTATTGTTGTATTGTAAGTTTAAATAAAAGCATCTACTACAAAACAAATTACTCTAATATATCGGAAAACACTCAATTTACGTGAGCTTTTTCTTAAATGTACTTTAATTATTACATGGTTTAATCACTAATTTGGTCCACTTTATTAAAGGTCGGACATGTTCCTGTAGCTCAACGGGTTCTAATAACAACAAGGTCATTGGTTACCCTCAAATGTAATGCTCTTAGTCCTCTGTTTATACTTGAATTGAATTTATAGTGGAAAGTTTCCCAGCTCTTGACAACTTTATGGCCTGAAAGTGATGCTTATTGTCTGAAATTTGAGAGGTCGATAAATCTGCACCATCGCCTCTTCAGAGCTTCGCCCGTGGGTGTTGGTCAGCCATGCTCTCCTCTTGATTGTGTTTGTGTGTTTCTTGTGTGCTTGTGGTGTTCTCGGGTTTCCCTAATGGTTCCCAGGATGCAATGTGGCTGTAGCGGGGGGAGCTCAATGAGACACATGAGATGCAGCCCAGCGAAGGATATGGCCATCATTGACATCTTCCACAATTCATATCCTCAGCCATTGCAGAGCATGTACACATCAGTAAACACCTTTCC
>QVTF01008901.1:0-23377 GCA_003573665.1 Oxygymnocypris stewartii | reverse complement strand
TTTTAGCTTTGAACCCGATTATAAACGATCCAATCCTATTTGAAACGTTTTATAAAACAGATTTTTTTTTTTAATTAAGCTCTTGTAAACCATTAGCACTGAATTTTATTGCTAAGCAGATGCAAAAGGAAATGAATCTGAAGAGCAATTACCTAGAGAATTGCACCCAGGTGTGGGGCATTTCATATTGAAATTGTAGCTCTCGTGAAAGCGGCGGCGTTTTGGACGATGAGAGGGATCGCTGCCAGAGTCTTTTTGGTCTTTAGTCACGCTCTCATCATGGGATGCATTGGGGCTGGATATGTCGATGTCAGATTCGGATGAGGGGGCGTTTCCTGTGGGTGTCCTGGGGGGAGACTCGTCTCTCTCAGCTGCTTGTTTCACATCTGGTGGAGCATCTAGGTGAAGAACAGAAATAACACCTTATAAACCATACCTGCAAACTCACAAGAGGTCAAAAAGGTGACAGTTCGGAAAGTAAACCTTGTAGGGGTGTCTGGGGGCATTTCCTCCCCCATAACAATATTTTTGAGAATTTAACATGTGAATTAAGCATTATGGTGCACTGACAATGAAATAAAGGGAAAAGACAGATAAAAAGGACATTTATACCACAAACGTTTAGGACAGTGCAACTCTCTTTTCATCAGTGTTCATATTTCTTGTGAGCAGTGGAGTAATGTATTTTTGCAAATTTTAATTTTCACATTAAAGAGTGCGCATACTATCAACAACTTTTCACTGTAGAGGAAACAGAAGCTGTATGATCTGAAGTGGCATTACATGCATTTACACAGACTGTTTAATGAAGCTGAGGTGCCATAAATGCATTTACATCATAACATTTCAAATCATAAATAATTGTATAAGATTAATTTTTTTAATATTTGAGTATACAAGTTAAAAATGTTGGGAAAAATGCAATACTTTTAAATATGAAACCAAACCACCAGTAGATGGTGGTAAATTACTGTTTTAATGAGCGAGTCATTCATTCAAACGAGGCAAGTGACTACTGTCTTTATGAATGGTTTACTGAATCGTTGATTCACTTGATTCGTTCAATAATGTGGATTCATTCAGTAACGAAACACTGCTGTGTTAATGCTGCCTGGAACTACGTTCGTGGTGCATTTCACTGAAAATAATTGCACACCTCAGAACGTTTGTCAGCCAATCAGATTCAAGTATTCAACTTTATTATATAGTATAAGTTAACCTTGCAGAATACAGTCTTAAGCCAGTTAACACTTAGTTTCTGTTTTTTCCTCCTTTATTTTAAGTTTACTTGCTGCTCTCAAAATATGGTCACTTTTTTGTTTTGAGAGGTTCATTTGATTTGTTTCATTCTTAAAGAAAACTGAAAAGATTACATTTACATTTGGATTTACGCATTTATCAGACGCTTTTATCCAAAGCAACTTACATTTAAGTTATACATTTATTGTCAGTATGTGTGTTCCCTGAGAATCGAACCCACAACCTTTGCGCTGCTAATGCAATAGATAAAATATATTTATTTTATATATAATTTGTTTTCAAAATGCACAGGATATATTCATGTTTATTTTTATAGCCTCCAACTATATGAATAAATTACAGGAAATTAAATTAGGATGTAATTTCTGATTTTTTTGTGTGCAAAATATACAAAATACATTAATGTTTATTATTTCAGCCTCTAAGAAATAAAATAAGAAATTATTATCTGATTAATTAAAGAATCAAACAGAATTGTTAAGCTGCAGTAACGCTAGTAAATTTAGCAGGCATGAATGTCATATAGTAAACCATATGCTTTTATAAGGTGTTACTTTAACACATACGTTTATCCAAAGCACGTCAAAGTGAACAGTTCTGAAGTGTTTTGCACAACTGGCACTTTGCAGAAAATCATCAAGCCTAAAATCTATCTACTGACCAAATGTATTAGATGCCAATATGTCAGCTGTGTTTCTACCTTGAGAGCTCTGGCTCAGGCGCAGCGATGCTCGGGTCATACGGGTGTTATGGCGCTGATTGGCTTCACTATGGGAGCTGTCGGTCTTCTCGTGATCTCCAGAGTCATCAGAATCAGCAGTTCCGTCTGAACTACTGCCTGCTGTTCTCTGCAAACAGAGTGTAACGTTAAACAGTTAGATCAATATGCACGTCTAAACAAGTCAGACTAAATATAATAATTAAAGATGCCAACAACATTAATATGGTCAAAAACATACATCTAGCGTAAAAAAGCAAACAGACACATTTCACTATTATACAATCTGGGTTGTGTTTGTATACATCCTCACCTAAAGCCAAACCGCTAACGTTAGCTTATCAGCTTTAAAAAAAATCATTTCAGAGCCACCTCGATGGTTTTCAATTCTCATGTGATAAAATGTTAACGTTAGCAACTAATACTGCTGATAAATAATTGTAATATTTTCAAAGACACTTAACTGTTTTTGTCCAAACATGTACATAAACACTGAGCTAGCAGTTAACGTTAGCCCGCGCTGAGGCGGCTGGGCTACTGACCTAATTCTCGCATTTTCTCTCACCTTCCTCCGCGGCATGTTCTCTTCGATTAATCCAACCACTGTCCTTTCACAAATTTGTCAAACAGATATGTTTGTTTTCTGCTATGTGATATAATGCAGCAGCTGTGTGTTCATACGTTTCTGTGTTTATGTTCTCGCCGATTGTTCACTCTCTCGCGACTCGCGCCACACCGATCCAAAGCGGAAGTGACGTGAGGACGAAACTCTGCGACGGGAGGCGACGTCAGTCGTTTTTTTTTTTTTTTTTTTTATAATTTTGGACTTGTTCTGACTAACGTACTCAAACAAATACAAACGATGACTTTCCCGTTTATAACATCCTCGTTTTGGGATTTTATATACACAAATATAAGTATTTCAGAGCGAATCCTTGTTTTGTTTTATGCAGATGATCCTATTGTTCAAATACAAAGATATATTGTTGTTGCCAAGCTCATGTGTTTTAAACATTCCAAGCGTAATGTTTTATGTGATTAATTTATTATACTAGCTCGATATTTTTGCACAAGTTAAAATGACTGATACTTGTTTTCAAATAGTGTATTTTTTTATAGATTACTTCTCATGTTTACATCCATGTCCTTTATGTTCTCATGAATACGTCCTTTATTTAAATGTTTAAAGATTATAACAAAGACAAAACTTTGTGCGTTTGAATTTGGATCCATATTGCAAAATATTGACATAACGTTCACAAACTCTACAGATGGCGCTGCAGACGCATTACATATTTGCAATGAAGCCGTTATTAATGACATGCATGAAGCTGGTTTCGGTAACATCAGCTCTATGGAAAGCACCAGAATACTTCAAGATTACATATCCTCAAAAAAAAAGAAACCTTGCTTGTGATAAGAATAAACCTATATGCAAAGAAATGATTCAAGGTATGGTCATTTCAGATCTTCGGCTTCATCTGTAAGATTTGATATGAAAGACACAAATCTGTAATTTATCAAACTGAAATGTGTTTTGACTCTTTTTTTAAACTCATGGTTTGAATCTGTTTCTCTGGCAGATCCGCACCCCTCCTCCGAGTCCTCGGGCAGGAGGTGTGAAAGGGAATATCATGGTCTGGGGTGAGGTAGAAACTACAGTGGTTTTCCTGAATGTTCCACCACCTTTAAATGGAAAGAGCAGGGGGTGAAGTGGTATGTTCCTCTCCAGCAGCTGATACCATCCATCCTAAAAATAGAGCCAACCATTCAGACAGCCACAGACACACACTGAGCTCTCTCCAGTCAGTTCTGTCTTCTCTAAAAGTAAAACCACAATATCTATTTATTAAACATTTACACGGGGAATTACAAGAACAACTCTACGAGAAGTCAAAATGCCAACGATTGTGAGACCAGAGAATTGGTAGGTGTGAACATGAGGAAAACCACATGCTGATGTCTTTGAATGGTACATGTACATTTTGCAATGAATAACTGCACTTATACTAAATATTAATTGTATTTACTTTTGAGCAGACAGTTTGTAACGTAACGAGACGTTTTTGTCTAAACTGGTTCTTTCCTTTGTTTAGTCAACCAGCCAGAACACTGTGGTACGACCGGACAAAGTATGTGACTATCAACTTTGTGGTTCAAAACCCAAAAGATGTTCAAGTAGATATTCAGGAAACAAAAATTATTTTAAGGTAAGAAGATTATTTAAAAAATGTATTGTATCAAATAGATTTGATTATTTTTGTGTATCCCTATTGTAATCCATTTTAATCCCTATTTTTCAGCTGTAAAGACGTAGATGACAACATTATCTACAATGAGATTGAATTTTATGACCGAGTAATGAAATCTGTAAGTATTTTACCTTTCAGTTTGTGTTTTGAACCCTGAAGCTTGTAGTATGTGTGCATATGTAATATTGATGGCACACATACAGGGGCGTCATGCACTCATTTTTTTTGAGGGGGCACGGGTTGGGGGGGGGGGGGGGGGGGTTGTGGTGGTCTGGTCGTCATATGACACACAGCTGCCACAACATAACTTGTTTATTTATTGTTTCCTTGTTATTTGAAACATTCCCAAACGCATTAACTTTATCAAAATATCTGTGTAACCCCCCCAACACGGGTCTGCACCAACTCACCGAACCCGGGACTCCGGTGCGGGAGGCGGGCGCTCTACCAAGGAACGCCAAAGGCTACAGCCTCTAGCGTCAGTCACTAGAGCGCCTCTTTTGAGGTCAGGGGAGCGAGGTTTACACACAGCCCTTACTGGCATACATCCGTTACACTCACCCCCCTAAACCTCACTCCCATCCGGGTCACGGCACCAATGTAACCCCCCCAACACAGGTCCGCACCAGCTCACCGAGCGGGTCGCGAACCCAGGACTCCGGCACGGGAGGCGGGCGCTCTAACAAGGTACGCCAAAGGCTACAGCCTCTAGCGTCAGTCACTAGAGCGCCTCTTTTGAGGTCAGGGGAGCGAGGTTTACACACAGCCCTTACTGGCATACATCCGTTACATCTGGATTCTCAAATGTATATATTATGTTGATCTAAAGTGGGCGATAGTCAAAGTAACCTGATAATGTAATCTATTAACTATGCATAAAAAACATGTCTGTTTATGTGTGTCATGCCATAACGTATTTTTAATATGACTGACTTTAATGGGAATTTAACATTGAAAGTTAATGTAAATAAAAACATTGCAAGTTAGGCTAATCATCTTACAGATGTGTACACACATTTGCACTTTGTTGTTTAACGAGAGAATTCGCCAGAGAGAGGTATCCCTGTAGAGCTTTCCAGAGAGAGCTTTCCTGTTGCTCAAATAGAGCATGGGTTCGATTACCAGGGAAAGCCAGAGCTGATCAAATATAATAATAATAACCTGTCGCTTCAATGCAATGTAAGTCGCGTTGGATAAAAGCGTCTGCTAAGTGCATACATGTAAATGTAAATGTATTCAGTCAGCGAGCGAGTGAAGAAAACACCGGCATTTTAGCGATTACTCATCTGAACGTCTCTGATTGGTCATGGCATTCATAAGCTCAACAGAATCGTGTGTGATTGGTTGTAATGCGCAGTGCTGTAAAAACACGAAGTGAACGCAGATTTGAATTGAGCAGCGGATGATAGACACGCTAACGATCTAATCACACAGGTGGGATTGTATTAAATACAGAAAATATGAATCGGCTCTTTTATTTTGTCTTTTGGAAGCTGCATTCAAAATCCACTTGGCTCAAAAATCTGAGGAGGCACATGTGTTAAAGTTCAAGAGAGCTTCATTGTAATTGTGTGCAAGATAAGAAATGCCCCTCACTTTGAATGGGAATGACGCCTCTGCATACATACACCTTTAAACCTATTATTGTGTTTTATTGGAGGTAACCAACAGAAAACACATTCAAGTCTTATTTTGTTGATGATATCATGATTCATGATATATGTAAATTATGCTAAATGTCTAGACATTTCATTAATGCCACAACGTTTTCTGTGGCTGTCTTAAACAACTTTGTGAATAATGCTCTTTTAGGATTCAAGGGAGAAAGTCTTTGACCGAACAATTAATGTCTTGATAAGGAAATTGAAGGCAAATGTGGCATGGCCTCGACTCCAGAAAGATCTTGCAAAGGTATCTATCTATCTATCTATCTAATCTATCTATCTATCCATCCATCCATCCATCCATCCATTATCCATCCATCCATCCATCCATCCATCCATCCATCCATCCATCCATCCATCCAATCTATCTTTTGTGTTCTGGTCATTGTTTCCTTGTTCTTTCAGCCTGCATGGCTGTTGGTAGACTTTGATAACTGGAGGGACTGGGAACATGAAGAGGAAGAGGGCATGGCAGAATTTGAACAGTATGTGGATGTAAGTCATTTCATCTGGTTGAAGTGGGTGACGCAACACCTGATATCATTTCCTGCTCTGACACATGATGTTGTGGTATGTTGAGATTATAAATACTTTGTCTGTAAAATTAATAACTCGTTTAAAATGCAGATGCTTAATGAAATGAAGAACAAAGGAGAGCCTCCTGCCATGGATGACCTGGATGATCTTGTAAGTTCCTGAAACAGTATCACATGGTTATGCAGTCTTTAGTTATTTCATTTCAGTTTTGAGGTCATGACATGACAACTTTTCCTTTTACAGAGTGACTGAGTGAGCACCAAAGCCCAAGATGAGCGATCGCAGTTTTCTAAAATGTTATATGTGCAGTAAAAGCCAATTCCCATTGCCCTGATAAATGTGCAATATACCTCCACTGACATCGTGAGCTAGACTTATACAGACGTGGTCAGAATTGTTGGCACCCTTGGAAAATATGATTAAAGGCTGTGAAAATGAATCTGCATTGTTAATCCTTTTGATCTTTTATTAAAAAAAATCACAAAAAATCTAACCTTTCATTGGATAATAAGAATTTAAAATGGGGGAATATCATTATGAAATAAATGTTTTTCTCTAATACACATTGGCCACAATTAACGGCACCCTTTTATTCAATACTTTTTGAAACCTCCATTTGGCAGTTTAACAGCTCTAAATGTTCTCCTATAATGCCTGATGAGGTTAGAGAACACCTGACAAGAGATCAGAGACCGTTCCTTCATCCAGAATCACTCCAGACCTTTTATATTCCCAGATCCATGATGGTGCTTCTTCATTTCATTTCACCCAACTCATTTTCTACAGGGTTCATGTTAGAGGACTGGAATGGCTATAGCAGAAGCTAGGTTTTGTGCTCAGTGACCCATTTTTGTGTTGTTTTTGAGGTTTGTGTTTGAATGAAATGAGTCAGTCACTTTTTTATGTTTTATTTGTTGGTATTTGATAGAATCCATGATGCCATGTGTCTAAACAAGATGTCCAGGACCTCCAGCAGAAATATAGGCCCACAACATCAAAAATACAGCAGTATATTTCATTGTACACATGGGGTACTTTTTATCCCTCTGTTCACTAAACCCATCTTGAGTGTTTGCTGTTAAAAAGCTAATTTGTTAGTTTCATCTGACGATAGAAGCCAGTCCCATTTGAAGTTCCAGTCGTGTCTGACAACTGAATATGCTGGAACTTGTTTTTGGATAAGCTAGGAGAAGTTTTGTTGAAACCCTCCCAAACAACATGTGGTGATGTAAGTGCTGTTTGACAATTTTATTAAGGTTTTCTGACCCAGAGACTCAACTATTTCCTGCAATTGTCCAGCTGTGTTCCTTAGAGAGTCTTTAACCACTCAATCTCTCCTTCTCACCATGCATTTGGACGATATAGACAAACGTCCTCTTCCAGGCAGATTCATATCATTTTATGTTGATTGGAAATTATTAATTATTGCCCTGATGGTGGAATATTTTCACTGCTCTAGCTCTTTTCTTAAAGCCACTTTACTAATTTGTGAAGCTCAATTTTCTTTTGCTGCACATCAGAAATATATTATTTGGTTTTTCTCATTGTGATGGATGATTAAGAGAATTTTGACTTTGTTTTTCCTCCTATTTATATTTCTGTGAAACAGGAAGCCGTGACTGGATCATTTCATGTTCATAATCACCCTGGAGTGCTCAAAATTGTGAATATGAATGGGAATATACTTCAGAGATATTTTACTCATAATCATTTCTAGGGGTACTAATAATTTTGTACAATGTGTATTTGAGAAACATATTTATTTAATAATGAGATTTTCCCCCATTTTCAAATTTTTGTTCAATGAAAGGTTAGATTTTTGTGATTTTATTAACAATGCAGATTCATTTTCACAGCCTTCTTTGATCATATTTACCAAGGGTGCCAAAAGTTCTGACCATGTCTGTATGTGTGAATGACATGGATGTAATATGTAACTGTCTTTTTTAACCTTTACTTTTTCTTTATTTGATTTGATTTATTTTTCTTTATTTTTTTATCTTTATAAAATTGCAAAAAAAATATTCTTGCTTAGATGGGTATTTTCAATTTGTGATTTAAAATGTATGTGTTTTCTACATTAAAGAGTTCGAAATCTGTGATACAATGATATTTTCATATGTGTTTGTTTATTTAAGGTTCATACAACACTTATTCAAAGAAGTAACTGACATTTAAAAAAATATTTTTTAAAACAAAATTATACAATTGTATGTTTATCAAATTGTTATTATCATTATCTTGTAAAATATGTAAAAAGGAATAGTTCACCCCAAAATGAATTATGGTTTAGAAAATTGCTCACCCTCGGGCTATCCAAGACGTAAAGTTGGTTTCTTGCATTAGAACAAGATTTTTTAGGCTCTCATTCTGACGGCACCCATTCACTGCAGATGATCCATAAGTGAGGAAGTCGTATAATGCTACATTTCTCGAAATCTGTTTTTGATGAAGAAACAAACTCATCTACACCTTTGATCGCCTGAGGGTAAAATCCCCCCCCCCCCACAACCCAAATTATCAAAAATTTTTGGGCCCTTTATACTAATAAATGATAATACACTCACAAAACATGCACGTTATTGCTAAATCTTCATAGTTTTATATTTACTGAAATAACATAAGATAGAATTCGTCATATGCTCACCTTTGTCCATTGAACGGCCTGTGCTTCTGCAAGCACAGCAGGTCTGTGAGCACAAGCGTTCATTACTGTTACGCATGGACAACTCTTGCTCAACTCTCTTTATCCTGCAGAATTGTGCCATCTCCCTTCAACTACGTCAGCTGGCAAAGGTGACCCCCTCGACTTAGGCCAAGTGGACCTGTAACGCTGTGTGTGTGTGTGTGTGTGTAAAAGCCTTTGCAATTGTATTACATTCATGCAATGGAGTGGAAAACAGGTCAAGCAGTCATTAACCTTACCTCTCTTTAACTGACTCTTGGTATCATTGTACATACAGAAGTCTATTGGCCAGATCTTGTTTATCAGTGTGTACAAAGAGGATGAGACCCACTCAAGACTCTGTACTACAGTGATAAAAATGATAAGGAGGGAATGATTGCTGAGGTGGAAGCAAAATATGATATGATTACAGTACGAGTGTATCGGGATGTCTTGTAGCATTTAAAATTCTGCCATTATGTACTCACCTTCACATCATTCCAAACCTGAATTACTTTATTTCTTCTACGGAAAACAAAAGAAGATATTTGGAAGAATATGCTGGTTGTGCTTTCAAATATGTTTACATTTACAGTACAAAAAATGGGGAATGAAGCATTTAAGGACGTAAAGCCACCATAAAAGTATCACGAAAGCAGCAAATCCAACTTGCTTCCACTATATTACAAGTCGTCTGAAGTCAAACAATGTCTTTGTGTGAGGAAAAGACACATTGTTATTATCTAAAAATTAGATGTGCACCACAGTTCTCCTCAGCACATTAATTAGTGTTTATTCATTAACACTTCATTGTTTTAAATGGGCATTTTTAGTGTATTTAAATCTTAAAAGTATATATTTAAGTATACTGTACTTGCAGATTATATAACACAATGAAAGGCAACTTAAGTGTACTTAAAGCAAATACACTTGTTTCTTAACACAGATGCTTTAAAAATGTGTAATAATATATAATCAAAAGTACAGTACTTATCAAAAATTTGAAAACATTATATTTAATGTTTTAATTAAGTTGCTCAACAAGGCTGCATTTATTTGATCAAAAATACAGTACAAACAGTAATATTATGAAATATTATTAGACTTTGAAATAAATATTTTCTATTTAAATACTGTCAGAGAGCCAATGAATTTCAGCATCATTACATCACATTTACATTTACGCATTTAGCAGACGCTTTTATCCAAAGCGACTTACTGTGCATTCAGGTTATACATTTTTTGTCAGTACATGTGTTCCCTGGGAATCGAACCCACAACCTTTGTGCTGCTAACGCAATGCTCTACCACTGAGCCACAGGAACAAAATGTGACATGATGTTCAGTGTGACACGATCCGTCAGAAATCATTCTAATATGCTGATCTGCTGTTTGATTATTACTGACGCTCAGTTATTAATAACGGTTCTTATTATTATCAATGTTAAAAACAGTTTTTGTTGCTTAATATTTTGTAGAAATAGTAAATCTGTTTTTTGATATTTATTTGAAAATTCTAAATGGCAACTTCATCATTAGAAATGTGCAATTACAAATATATTTATAATACATGACATACCTACATTTCAATTGACATTAAAGCATATAGTTTAATATATTGGGCAGTAGATTCTAACCATGTTTCAAAAGCAATAGAAGTATAAAAATTACATATAAAGATGCAATTCAGAAAAGCACTTTAAAGTTCGACTAACTGCATTTAATATCAATATAAACATCATGGGCGTAACCACCATATACTTTGAGGGGGACGTGTCCCCCCCCAATATTGGAAAAATACCAATCTGTCCCCCCCAATAATAGGCCTATTATATTGTAATATGTGACATATGATATGCCCTCCTTTTATGAACCCTGGTTGTAGCCTAGTGGATTTGTTGTTATTTCCGATTTACTTTCAATTTAGGAAAAACAAGGGAAACAAAACTGTGTGACCACCCCCCCTCGATTGTACACTTGGTTGAGCCCGTAAACGCCGGCTCGCGGCATCGTTTGAAAAAAACGCTCAGTCCGACTGTCACTGGTGCTTAAATGAAATGAAGGTAGGAGCTAAAAGAAAGAAGCAGGACGAACAGGCGGACATTCGCCTTTTTTTCAGACGGTAAGCAAGTAGACACCTAAAAAGTAGTGTCATGGTCAAAAATACCGCGGCAATTTTTGAATAAATGTGAAAAAATATCACGTTTAAATGGCTCAGTATTATAGCTAGGTAGCTAGCATGATACCCTGAAACTAGCCTGAATAATGAACAGCTGGAGTCACAGACCAAGGAGTTCACGCACTTCCCACTCCATTGATAAGCCTCTATTCATTCGTTGATGGCCTGGCCTGTTTGTTTTTACGATCTGATCCGCGACTGAACTTAAAAAAAAATATCTGGGGGAGGGCTCACATTTGGACCCCCCCAATATCTATACCATGGTTACGCCCCTGATAAACATACATATTCATTGAATTGTAAACAGCATGAAACCATTACATTCAGTTCACACTTAAGCAAATTCCTTTAAAGTATATAATTTTTTCTTAGTATGCTAATGTGTACTTCTTTTTCACAAGAGTGCATGGAAGTACCTCTCACCACCTGACAGAAGAAATAAAGTTTTATAGGTTCAGCATGACCTGAGAGTGCAAACAATGCAAGATTTTTTTTGCATTAACTACTACTACAAACATTTTCTTTGCTTGAACACAGATAAACCTGATGTTATTGTCTTCAGTTCCTCTGAACATATAGCAAGTAATCAACACAACCCCTAGAGCCCAACATTCCTTCATCTCTCCCCAAGTTCAGAATCTGGGTGTGGTGTTTGATAACTCCTTGAAATTTGATAAATTACAGTAGTGTTCAAAATAATAGCGGTCCAACATCACTAACCAGACCAATCACTGTTTTGGTAGAAATTATATTTCAACATGGAAAATATTTTACTAGTAGGTGTGGTAGAGCAATAGAAAACCAACAGACCCAACAGTCATGACATGCATGTTGTTGATTCTGTGTAATTGAATCATTCATTGAAACGGATGCGTTCAAAATAATAGCAGTGTGGAGTTTAGTTAGAGAGGTAAATCATTCTGTGAAAAAAACTGGTGTCAAACATGGCCCTTATTTAAAGACGAAGGCAGCAAATGTTGTACTGTGCATTTCCCTCTGAATATCTGAGTAAAATGGGTCGTTCCAGACGTTGTTCAAAAGAATACCGTACTTTGATTAAAAAGTTGATTAGAGAAGAAAGAACATATAAAGAAGTGTAGAAAATAATAGTCTGCTCAGCTAAAATGATATCAAATGCTTTAAAATGGCAACCAAAACCAGAAAGTTGTGGAAGAAAACGGAAAACTAATGGATCGAAGAATAGCCAAAATGGCGAAGACTCAGCCAATGATCAGCTCCAGTGTGATCAAAGAAAATGTCTTAATGCATAAATGTAAATGTGAAGCAGTTCTCAGAAACCGTGGCTATACAACTAAATATTATAGTTCAGTCATTCACAAGAAAGCTAAATCTTCAAGCATTTTTCTGCTTATACAGTACATTTTTGACTTTGTAAAGAAAAATGCAGACACTGCTATTATTTTGAAGAGCCTAATATTTTTTTCATCACTTTCTGTAAAGTAATAACACATTTGCTAAATTGTTTTGATTTAGAATAGAATGTGCTATGTTCCCAATGCATTTGTGTGTATAAGGATTTTGAGCTTTACTCACTTTTTTAAACACACTGCTATTATTTTGAACACAACTGTAGGTTCTAGCTTCTTCCATCTTCCTTCTCTTTTTGAAATCAAGTCATTTCTCTCTAAAAGCTCTCTAGAGGTTGCTATCCATGCCTTTGTTACGTCTCGGCTGGATTATTGTAACTCCCTCTCTTTTGGTCTCAAAATTCTCAAATCTCTCGGTTATGCAGCAGCTAGGTTCCTGAAGAGGTTTAAAAAGTTACTCCATCTTGAGATCATTGCATTGGCTGCAAATTCGCTATCAAATTGCGTTTAAAATATTGCTACTTGTCAACAATCAAGCTCCTCCCTATTTGTCTGATTTACTCCATCACTACAGGGGAGGGGACTTGGATCGGAGGGCAAATGTCCCTAGAACCCGCTTAAAAACCAGGGGATCCAGAGCCTTTGAAGTGTCTGGTCCCACCCTCTGGAACACTTATCAGTTCACAGTAGAACGGCTTTATCTGACTTCAAGTCATATCTTAAAACCCGTCTCTCCTCTTTGGCGTTTAATATGTAGAGACGTATTCCTTTGGTCGGCCTTGTTCCGTGCTTAAACGTTCTTTAGAAACAAAACTGAACTTGAACTTCAGCTACTCTTTTCTTTTCCAGCTAACGGAATAGCAACCGGTGCATTGTTTGGGACAGGGACAGAAGAGTGCTGTGTGGCACACGTCCAACCTGTAACCTTCAGCAAGGAGTGAAAAACATTGATAAGGATGTTTGTGCAGTCTGTGATGTAACGGGCCGGACAGATTCTCCAGGCCACAAACCGCATAAACAAAATGTTCTGAACTTTGGCTCACGACACCCGTCACAAACCCTTACAGAAGAACACAATTTAAACTTATAAAAGAGGTTATGCAAAGCCAGTTAATATTTAAAAGCAGTCCTCAGAAGAGAGGATTAATCAATATGGGTGTTTTTCAGAAAAAGTCTGTTCATTATCATTTGTTATTATTAATGTAAACATATTAAACAATGCAAAGAACTTTTTTGTTTTAAATACATTTTATTTTTAAGACAAAGCATTTGCATTTTTTCACACACAAAAATAGTGTACGGTTTACTTTTAAACACTTTCATTCAAAAATACTATTACATTGCACAAATAATTACAAAGAAACCGTAAGCAACACGTTGAATTAAACATGAATGCTTAGAAGACTTAAATAGCCTTTTCTTGTCAAATGTACTCCAGAAACGTTTTATTTCCATTTGAAAAAACATTTTTCCAGTGCACCTGGACTCACTGGAGCTTTTGCTGATACGCTGGAAATGAAACAAACACTGTCTCCACACTGTAAACATTTATTATCTCATTATCTAAAATCATGTGCAGTTAAAGTAGGCAGTTAGTGAATCTTTCAGTTTCAGTGAATCTGAAAGATATACATGCATTCATTCAGATGGGTAACAGATAACAAAACATATAGAGACAATATTCCATAATTAAAAGTCATAAAAAAGATGCCAAGAGATATCCTATGTTTATTAACGCATGTATGCACTTATAATCTAAATATATAAAGTAGTACAATTGAAACATATTGGATATATATCCATAAAATGCAAATACATTTTTTAAGAAAAACTGAATGTTTCAATAATGCCTGGATATAATTTTTATGGGTATTTTTTTTTTTTTATTAGTTTTAATCGTTTGTGTTTCTGATTTTAAAATATCAATTTGCAAGAAACGGATCTAATCTAATGTGAAAAATAGTTTATTTGTCTAAAGGAGGTTTTTGGTATCTATTAATGTGCAGCTCCAAACAGATAAACGGTGCAATAAGTTTTACATAAGCTACATGTTTTGAGCTGAATGATCCCTATAATAGCCGTCATATGAACAATGTACAGAAGACAGAGCATGACCGAGGGACCTTTGACCAGAAGATGTGAATGAAAGTTAGTTAGTGAATGGACCAGCCTCCTTTAAAACCATTCACAGATAACAAGGTATGCTGGGAGGAGCCATAATCTGAAGACTGGCCAACAACAAACTCAACGGATTAAAGAGATGATTACAGCCACATCAATTCATTATAGTCAGGATATATTCATGAGGACGGACATCTTGAAACTTTTGATTTGTGTCTAATGTAGATTAATGTACATTAATTTAAACATTTTGATTAATGTAGACCAATGTTCACATGTTTCTAAAAGACATACTGTGTGTGGGCAAGTCTCTTTAAAATATATTTTAACTGAATTGCTTCATGGCTTATTAATATTTGACGAACTTTTGTCTGCCAAATGTCTGTGTGTCAAGGTCAATATGCCTCAGCAAATATTACCAGAAAATTACCATTTATGAAAAGGCAAGGTTAGTTCAGACTATAAAATGTCCTGTGGTGCAACTCCCCAAAATGTATAAATTATTATTATTATATATTAATATATTCATTCATGCAAAAAATTAAGGATAAAAAAAATCTTATTTTTTCATGAACATATTCATGAAATAATACATTTTACTTGCTTTATTGCACGTATTACAAAACAATTTTTGGGGAAATATTTAGATGTGTATATTAACAACATGTATTCAAGATATAAAATATATATTTTTTATTTGATACACCACATGCATGCATGCATTTTACAGTCATTAGAAACTTTTCTTGACATTGGTATAAATATTTATCTAAACCAACATAAATATAATGAGTACAATTCTAAAAGGTAGACTTTAAAAAGTTGTTGTATTATTATTATTACATTTTCCCTAACAGACGTTTGTTTTTCATAATGCAGACCAACTATTGTTTCTTAAAGACACACTGTAGGAGGAGAAGAAGAAGAACTCATAAGAGGATGAAATTCTAACTCAAAGTCATTTTTCTCTAAATCTTTTATCATTATTTCATTTTTTTTTTAAAGTATTTTAACAAAACTTAAAAAAAAGCTTTACTGCTTATTAATATATGAAAATAATGTGTCTGCAATGACTGTGTCAAGGCCAATAAGCCTCATCAAATATTAGATTATCAGAAAAAATACCTTTTATGGAACTATTTTCAGAAATGACTTGATGGTTAGGCCTATACCACATGAGATTTTAGTCATTAGAAAGCTAAAAAATAAAATTTTCTTAAAGGCCATTTTCTTGAAAATGTTATAAAAATACGTTTTTCTAAACCAAAATTAATACAGAGTACATTTAAAAGAACTACATTTCTAAAATATATTTTATTCCTCTCTCTCTTGATCTCTCTTTTAAATGGACATATGGTTTTCATAATGTGGAGAATTACAAAAAAAATGTATCCAACAAACTAAAAGTTCAAAACTGTTTAAATTATGAGTTTTGTACATGCCATCTGAGGTATTTTATAAAGAGTGCACTGCAAAAATGTTTGCTGAAGCACTGCATTTAACTTGAAAATCAGCAGTTGCAACACAAAACTGCATCGCTTTGCGTTTTGTACAAATATTGCACTACATGCACTTTTCATGCTTGTTTTTTGATGAAATCCAACATATGACTCCAGGAACGAGTGCAGTGGGAATCACCAAAGCCACAGCGCTCTTGCAGAATGACAGAGAGTAGAAAAGTAACTTGTTACTTGAGGAAAACGTCATCTTGTCCAGAAGCTGCAGCAACACCAGTGACACACCAATACATCCTGTCCTGAAAGAGACGCCGCTGTGTTTCCTGCCTGCTGTTTCGCTGTAGCCTGCCAAGTGAAGGCCAAGCCCCAGGCCAAAAAGTGTGCCCATGTTCCTCAGCAGGCTGGCGAAGGGGGTGCTATCCAAAAGGACCCAGTCTGGATGGATGCACCATTTCTGGGCCTTCGCCATTGTCCACAGCAGATCCACACCCATGGCTTTCAGAAGCACATAGAAACCCACCGCGAAGAAGAGCAGGAACAGAGTCACGCTGATGTACTTCCTCAGACCAGCGCTGTAGATCCACTGCACTCTGGAGAAGATTTCTGCTACAGTTATACCTGAAAATAAAAGACCACCAGCTATGAGAGCATGCTGGATGCAACATGAAGCACTGATGCTCTATCACGTAAACAGCTTATTTTTTACAGGATCTATTAAATCAGATATTCATCAAAATGCAATTCATATTTTTTTTTAAATTTGAAAATAAATTATGCTAATTGCTTAGCAAATAAAAAAGTTTATTGTACTGTTTCCCAAGAAAAAGTACTATTTCAGTCTTTCTACATCGAAATGTCATGTTTAATTAATGTTACTTGCTGTTTTAGTAATTATTTCTGTGAAATTTACTAGCAATTTCTGAGTATTGTTTTTATTAAATCATAAACCAAATCTTTATCAGATTAGCATGTTTTTATTTTTTGAATTAAAAGTATTTTTTGTATATTTTGCAATTATTTTGTAAAATGTCAGTTGGTGCAACTCCCCAAAATGTAATAATTTACATATTTTTAAGAAGAAAATATATACAGTATCTTTTTATTTACTCGAAGTTAAAAAAGGGTTATAACCATGTTTGAAAATAATGATTGAGATGTGTTCACTCCTATGTACTCAATTTGATTGTTTTCTTGATGGTTACACCACATGACATTTTTATATTAGAAAGTTCTAAGAAACTTTTCTTGAAAATTGTATATTTGGTATAAGTTTTTCTAATCCAGCATGAATACAATGAGTAGCTACATTCTAAGAATTAGTTTTTTTGATAGATTATTCCCCCCCCCCCCCCACACACAACACACACAAACTAGATAGCCTAACCCACCTGAAATAACTCCACTGATAACTTGGTGCGGGAAATGGGGCTGCGAGATAGACTCTAGACATGCACACCAGTAACTCCACCAAACCCAAAAGCATCCAGAGCATCAGCTGCAAAAATCTGCAAGCAGAAATGACTGTCAAGTGTGTGATATTAAGATGATATCATAGATGATAAGGCACAGATGTCTCAGACTGACCTATACGTAAAGGAGGTAGTTTTCTTGCAGCAACAATGGAAAGCACTGCTGTAACCATCACATACCCAACACCTGCAGAACCCATGGCTGTGCCCCGACGGGCTTCCTTACAGACGAAAACCAAGCAAGCAGTGTGGTGAAAACAGGGCAAAGCTTGAACAACATGAAAATATTACATTACAAAAAATATCAAATCATTGATCGTTTGGGAAAGTTAATGTTGTTGGTTAGAGATAGATCTGTTCAGGAGCCCTAAACTGGTCTGCTGGTTTCTCAGGTTGGTTTTGGACACCAGCTAAATCCAGCTTAAACAAGATAAGACCAACAACATACCAGCAGCCATTAAGATAAAATATCAGTTCAGGACAGGTCATTTATGGGCCTTTTTAATTGATCCAGGGTGCTAACTCAGGCCAAGAATGAATGGATACTCTCCAGCATGTGTAATATTAATAGTAATACGCATGACTTCATTCAGATACGGCCCTTGAACTGACACGCTACGATAAGCAGAGGCAGATCCATTTCCACGTGGAAAGATTAGAACAGAAACCTTGCTTAAATGACATAAGCACTGGTTTACAGAGTAGCAGATCTGATTTGGAGAATAGAGCTGTAATTCATACACAGCACAGTCAAAGTGGTTAGAAGGGGATGTAAATGTACAGTCAGTGTCAGTCTGGTTTTATTTTTTAAGAATAAACCCCAACTTGGAAGAGGATACACTTATTGAGCAATAATGTCCAGTTCACTGTGTATTTGTATTATTAAATGACTACTTAGTAAAATAAATAAATAACCAAATAAGCATGAAATAAAGATTTAAGTTTAAATCATTTTATTATGCGAGACTGACCAATCAAAATCAAATATTTCAGATAGCCTTGCAATAAATACTGTAATATACCTGGTCCAGTTTCACATGTGATGGAGAATTTGCTGCAGTTGAGGACGTTTTACAGGGCCATAAAACTGAGTCTCGTGCACCCACCAGTACGGCCTCTCACCGAAGAGCACCCTGTGAATATATCATCACATAATACGACACGCATTATTACAAATCTTCATTTCAATTATTCATTTAAGCGCAGAGGGAGAATAGAGACACAAAGACAAAAATTACTGCATAATTTGATCATTCATTTCAATTAAATAATATGTCTTTAATAATAATAAGTTACAAAATATATATATATATATATATATAATAAGTTACAAATATATATATATATATATATGTATATAGAAAAATTATTATAAAAACATTAGAACATATAACATAACTTATTTAATATATATACAAGTTATGTTATTCTTATAATATAATAAACATGCATTATTTAAATTATTGTTTTCAAATAAATATTATTTAATTGAAATGAATTATCAAATTCTGCTGTAATTCTTCTTTGTGCCACTATTCTCCCTCTGCAATTAAATTAATAATTGAAATTAAATTGTTTTATTTTTTAATCTTGAAAGATCCATTTTACAGCATAAAAAATTGGTGCATTATCAGAAATGTTCTAAATTCAATTATTAAATATTTAAACATTGATATTTAAATATTAATTAAAAACAATATTTAAATTATTATGAATTAAATATTATTTAATTCATTATAAATAATTAAACTGTGTTTTATGTTTGCCTTGTGTAATATTTAATTTATAATATTTCTGAAAACTCACCAATTTATTACACTGTGAAACATAATTTTTCAAAGAATGATTTCTTTAAGTAGATACAGAGAAACGGTATTTTCTTGTAAAACATACACCAATAATGTTTACTTCACCTCAAAAATTATTTTTACAGTGTGATAAATTAGTGCACTATTGAAAATATGAATTAAATTATCAATTACAAAATGAGTCGTTTCTATTAATATTAAACATATTAATATTTAAGTCATTTATTAAATAAATATTGATTAAAGAAAACATTAAAGTCAGTGTATTAAAGTCAGTGTATCGACCAGCACAATCTTAACATGTCAGGAATGAACAATACACAAACCAATGAACATCTCACCACTTCAGCACGAGGTTTAGCCAGTCTCCCACCACAGCCACCCAGATGAGTTTGACCCCCACGTCTCTGCGCAGATGAAACCAGATGGGGAAGAACACAAAGAAGGTGGTGTGGAGATCCGCCACCGAGGAGACCCACTGAAACAGGTTCTCAGAGTCCCGGTACTCCGTCTGCAAAGAGACGGCTAGGTTCACCCCCCAGCTGTGGAGCAGGTCCATCTCTGCAGTCTGAGATCGGGACGGTCACCCTGGAAAAGCAGAGGACAGACACAAGGCACAGGGATGGGGATCAAACTGCATGTACGCAGACAGCCTGCCAGGCTTCGTCCAGCCTTCGGACCCTGGTTTTCTGTTCTAGTTGGACTTTATTCAAGGCTAGATGGATTGGTTTTGTTTGCTTGTTGACTGGAGAACTCAGGACCTTTCACCTGTGATGACGCTGATGGGACACATACTGATAAAATGCTGAGTGGACACACTGATTAGTTTTGTCTTTGTTTTCATGGAGCACGATGTCACTGTGTAAATGATCTAGTTTTAATGCTTCTGTCTGGCTTGTGATCATGGGAAGGAATCCTGTAGGACAGATTCATTGATCCATTCGTGTTCTGACTTGTGACAGTTTGTTTTGTTGTACTTCATGGTATTCTGTCTTACAAAGAGATTTTTTAAGTTCATTGTTTTTGTGCATACTTTTAAAAATAGCACTTATTATTGAAACAATATACTCTAAAATAATATACTTGACTACAAATTAAATGTAATGTTATATGGGCACTTCATTGCATGTTATTTACAATTAAATGAACATTTATTATAGGTTACATTTATTTCAAGATGCAATTCATTGAATTTAAGAGTGCTTTTTTTGACCCACCTAAATATGATGCAAGTTCATAATTATTTATTTTGTCTTTGAAAATATGATTAAAGCTGAACGTAATGTCGAGCATTTAGGTTAAACTGAAATATACTTGAACGTAATGTTTCTCGAAACGTGTTTATTGTATAAATTACAACTACTTTACATGTGCTTTAGTATGTTAGACAACACATCAAATATAATTAACTTGAAGCACCACAAACATTTTTATAGAAAAACCTTTAATTTGACATCATTATAAAAGTGCACTTTTTAAGAGTACTTAAGTTAGTTAAGAAATATTCTCTTTAGGTACCATAAAGTGGCCTTTAATATTATTAATATTATATTATATACAAATATATTTTTTGGTATCACTTGTTACACATAACATGTATTTACTATTATAACAATAAATGATTCATAATTACATGCTAATCCTAACACTAACCATATAGTAAATACATGTAGTTAATTACTATTACTCAATACTTGTGTATGTGTATAATTATACTGTAACAAGGACACCTTCAAATAATGTGTAACCCATTTTTTTAAATAGACTTAATATTTTAGGTACACTATAAGTCCTCATTTAGTACAATTAAGCACACTGCTTTTTCACAAGGGAAAGGTGTTCTGAGGTCCTGGGGCCCCACAAGAGCTTGAGGGCCTCACTCTCGTTTCAATGCCAAAATATCATAGAAACATGAGAGTTGGCTCTTTTGACCGAGCATATTGAAATGAGACCAATTCAAACACCCTTGAGGAGAGTTTTGTACAACAAACACCATTATAATTTTCTTCTATTCTGTTATACGCAAAGATGTAATTTGGTAAAGGATAACAAACAATAAAAGTATCAGCTAGAACTGACTAACAAAAATCCTTGCATTGATTACAGTTTAGCTTGTCAAGCAGCACACTGATCAATGAGAAATAATTCACTTATGTAACACACAAACAAACAAACAATAAACAGCAAGGCCAAGCAGGGGGGGGGGGGGGGAGAAAGCAGAACGGAGGGGCAGAGAGGAAGGACAACACAGGGGGGGGGGGGAAAAGAGGGACAAAGACACACACACACAACAAAAACAAGCAAGAAACAAACAAACAAACAAAAAAAGGCAGAAGGAAACACAGAGCGGGGGGGGCAAGCGAGACACACACACACACACACACACACACAGAGAGAGAGAGAGAGAGAGAGAGACACACACCGAGAGAGACACACACAGAGAGAGAGACACAGAGAGAGAAAGAGACAGAGAGAGAGAGAGAGAGACACACACACACCACGAGAGAGACACACACCACACACACAGAGAGAGAGAGAGAGAGACACACACACAGCGAGAGAGAGACACACAGAGAGAGAAAGAGACAGAGAGAGAGAGAGAAAGAGAGACACACACACACCGAGAGAGACACACACACACACACAGAGAGAGAGAGAGAGAGAGACACACACACGAGAGAGACACACACGAGAGAGAAAGAGACAGAGAGAGAGAGAAGAAAGAGAGACACACACACCGAGAGAGAGACACACACACACACACACACACAATAGAGAGGAGATATAGAGATAGAGAGACAGACACAGAGAGAGAAAGAGACATATATAGAGAGAGAGACACACACACCTAGATACACACACACCACACACACACACACACACACCCACACACACACAGATATATATATAGAGATATAACACACCTAGATATACACACACATATATATATAATATATAAATATACACATATATATATACACACAATATATATATACACACCTATATATACACACATATATAAATATACACATATATACACACACACATATATGTATATACACACACCTATATATTACACATATATATAAATATACACATATATATAAATATATATATATATATATATATGTGTGTGTGTGTATATATATATATGGATGTTTCTGAGGTCACAGATGAGTTCAATGATTCGCTGCTACGTCTTTTCTACGTCCGTTTTCTCCTGCACTTGTTTGTGCGTTATCTCTTCTGAAAGGACAAACAAGCTCTTAACTCTGACAGGGTTTTTTTCTCTCTCTGTTCCACTCTGTGTTTTATTACACATGTGCAAGGTTCAAAGATCATTTTGTCCATGCGTTGTAGTGGTGGGCCTGCTAGTATAAAAACCACAGGCAGGTGCTGGAGGACTGTCACTCGGCAAGCTCTACAACGCAGAGTGCCTCAGAGAAAGTCTAAACATGAATGGTGTGATGGATACATTTCACGGGTTTGGAGTGAGTAGCACCCAATACCTGCAGACCCATTACAAAGACGCCCAAGGATGGTTTCTTTTTGTCTCCTTTGCGGCAGATCTGAGGAACACCTTCTTCATCTTCTTTCCCATCTGGTTCCATCTGAAAGAATCAGTCGGGATCAAGCTCATCTGGTGGCTGTGATAGGAGATTGGCTCAATCTGGTCTTCAAATGGTAAGCAAATCAACCAATAAAGAGTTGAATTGTCAAATTAAATCATGAATTGAATTTTAATGTTGTTCCATTCATCTATTTTCAGGATCCTGTTTGGAGAACGTCCATACTGGTGGGTCCATGAGACTTCCTACTACATCAACAGCTCAACGCCGCATATTGAGCAGTATCCCATGACCTGTGAGACTGGTCCAGGTGCGTCTTTCTCCTCTAGCAGTACCACACTAGTCCACTT